>SJYT01069006.1:115716-181010 GCA_006410635.1 Cephalophus harveyi | reverse complement strand
CTCGATGGATGTGAGTCTGAGTGAACTCCGAGAGATGGTGGTGAACAGGGAGGCCTGGCGTGCTGTGATTCATGGGGTCGCAAAGAGTCGGCCACGACTGAACGACTGAACTGAACTGAATTTTTGACAAGAGTGCTGAAAAAATTCAATGGGGGTAAAGAATAGTCTCTTTGAAAAATGATACTGAGAACGTGGGCTATCCACATGCAAAAGAATTTGGACCCTTACCTACCTCATACTATACACAAAAATAAACGCAAAATCAACAGTAGCCCCAAAACTACACAGACATAAATCTCTGTGACTTTGGATTAGGCAATGATTTCTTAGATACAACATCAAAAGCACAAATTATAAAAAGAAAAAAACAGATAAACAGGTCTTCATCAAAATTAGAACATTTTGTGTGTCAAAGGACATCATCAAGAAAATGAAAAAACAACTTACAGAATAAGAGAAAAGATTTATAAATCATAATATGACAAGGGACTTATATCCAGAATATATAAAACTCAATAAAAACAACAACAGACAAAAAACCCAATTAAAATATGGGCAAAGGATTTATTTGCATAGGCACTTTTCCGAAGAAAATTTACAAATCTCCAATAGGCACATGAAAAGATATTCAACATCATAAGCCATCATGAAAATATCAGTACAAATCAAAACCACAGTGGAATACCACTGCATACTCAGTAAGATGGCTATAATTTAAAAAAAGAAATAGTAACAAGTGTTGGCAAGGTTATGGAGACACTGGAACCCGAATTTTGGGTCTTGAAAATAGACTAGAATTAAATTATGTTGACTGCCCAACTCTGAATATTCTGAAGAACACTGTACTGTATAAACAGGTGAATCTGTGGTATGCGAATATATCTTGACTTTTTTTTTTAAGTCTCAAGGGGGAAAAAAAAGTATAGGAAATAAAAAGAAACAACTATTTACCACATAGCTAAATTCTGAATAGAAAATACAATGATAGCAATAATAATAATTCTCAATCTAACCAAAATTATGACCCTATGTTGGGAAGCTAGGGGAATGTTGAGTGTGCAGAGGTTTGGTAATCATCGGGACATAGGAAAGAGCAAAGTGCTCATCTCACAGAGTAAGATGTCAATAGATAATGCTAAAGCAACAACAAAAAATCCCCTAAGAGATAGAAATGCACAAATATTACTTAGAGATACAGGAATAAGTATCAAGGAATTAGATAAAAGATTTGAAGTTGTCACCCTGGGAAAAGGGAACTATGGTAGGGTATCTAGAGAATGCTATTTACTTTATTTAGCCCTGTAGAGTTAGTTGACTTGTTAAAGTATCAACACTTAAAAAAAAATTTTTTTTTAAATAAAGCAGAAACCAAACTTAAACACTTTATAGAAGTAGACTTAGAGTGGAAGACTCCTCTGGAGTTTAGTTATGCTTGAGGCATCTTATAAGAGACTAAATAAGTAAGTTAGTAGAAAAATGAGCATATATTCTCACCCTCAAATCTTCATTACCTTAGGCCTTGATGGCTGACACAGTTTTAAGCTTGAATTTCAAGCTTATGACTATCTACTGATATTCCCTTTGGCTGGCTCAGTGCTTAGATTTCTGTTCTTGATTCCCTGTCACTCTCTTTAACTCTACCCGTCAGTTCAGTTATTACAAAACCCACATTCATAATCTTTTCAATATCCTGGTTTCTCATTTTCTTGACCTTCTTCTTCTACAATAGCCTTGTCCTTTCGCTCACTTTTATTCCTTGGCCTTATTATTACCAGTGCCTCCATCATTACTAAAATCCTCCACTATCTCAGTTTCAACCACCACCTATTTTCCCAGTTCTCTTCAGCACTCCAGTGCCATCAGCTCTTCACGCCCAGGGGCCCCTCAGTTCACTAACCCTACCACTTCTACCCTCAGCCCAATTATATCCTCACTTCCTTCCTCACCCAGTTTAACTCTGATAGTCTATCTACCCTCAACTCCCTTGGCCCTCCACTCACTTCATCATACTTGTGGATTTAAACCACATCCCTGATTAAAACCAACTTTTCCACCTACAGTCTGCCTGTACCTGTGCAGCAGACACACAACCACACCGACTGCTCATTTCCAGTGAAGGAGTGCTAGCCTCAGGAAGACTCTTCACTCCACAACCCTATTTCCTTAGTCCATTTGCTCTTCTAGTCTCTATGTGACTATTTCAGACTTTCTTTTCTTTCCTCAAATCTCTATCACCTCTTCCTCTAATCCTTATTCTCAGTTGATGATCCTGATTCCAATGTCACTAAGAAAACGAAAACTTCCACAAGTTCTGACCCTCCCACTTATCCATCTACCTTCACCGTGTCTGTATTTCTGCCTTCTCATCACTATGGATGAACAATCCACACCCCTGACATAGGCCTACTCTTCATCTTGTCTATTCGAGATCATCCCCTCCCTCAAGGAAACTGCTCCAGCAGATTTCCCTGCGTCAGTTTTCTCCTGGACTAGAGGATCCTTCTAATCACATACAAAATGCTATATTCTCACTAAAAACAAACTTCAACATTGCTTCGTCCTCTAACTACCATTTCATTTTCCTCCTTTGCTTTCTAGCAAGATTCCTTGAAAGAGCCTCCTCTCTTCCCATCCTCCTGAACAACACTAACCAGGCCACTGACACACCACCAAAAACTGCCCTCAGCAAGGTTGCTAAATAACCCCTGTACTGCCAAATCCAAAGGTCAGTTTTTAGCCCTCATCTTACTTGGCATGCCAAACACATTCAACCAAATACATCCCTCTTCCCTTTACTTACTTTATACAATATTCTGTTTTTTTCTTACTTCTCTGGTTGTACTTGCTGCTTCACCTCTCCCAACTTATATTAGGACGCTCCAAAGCTCAGACCCCAGACTTATTCTCTTTTCCATATATAGCTACGTTTTACCTATATGATAATAAATCCCGAATTTACAACTCTAGCCCTGAACTGCAGAATCAAATATCTAACCGCTCTTTGACATCTTCATTTAGATATTTAATAATCATATCAAACAACATATCCAGTTGTTCCCTCCCTCAAACTGCTCTTCCTGCAGTGATTCCTATAGAGGTTAATGGTTACTCCATCCTAGCTTCTCAAACCAAGAACTATGATGTTATCCTTAATAACTCTCCCTCATATCCCACATCTGATCCCATAGAACCTTGTGTTGTCTCGATCATGTAAATACATCTGGAATTTGAAGACTTTTAAAAATTGTATTGTCTGCTACCTCTCTGATCCAAGTCACCACCATTGCTTCCTAGGTTACTTCAGTAAGTTTTTAAATTAACTTCCAGTTTTACCCTGATCCCCTTACAATTTATTTTCAACACAGAAGTTAGAATGACCGAGAAAAGTCAGATTGTATACTTCTCTATTCAAAACCTTCCAACAGTTTTTTGTCTATCAAAATAAAAGCAAGAACCTTATTTTCCACTACTGTTTCTGGTCCTCTCTTCTGCCCGCTTTAGCCACAGGGATTACAGCTACATCAGCCTCTTTGAGGAACACAGAACATGCCAGGTCTGCTCCTGCTTCAGGGGTTTGCATCTGCTGTTTTGTCTGCCAGAAACATTCTCAAAAATACCCCCATGACTTACTACTTCACTTTCTGTACTCAAGCACCTCTTTTCATTGAGGTTTCTGTGGGCACCCAATTTAAAATTTTAACAGCATGCTGTTATTCTCCCATTCCTTCTTTTCTTTTTCCCTAATCCACATACTACTACCTGACAAGCAAATTTTATTTCTTTAACTTGTTTAGTGACTCAAACTAATATGTAAGCTCCATTTCTGATTCTTGATTCTTTTAATTACTGCAGAATCCACAGCAAATCAGAATAGTGCTTAGCACACAGTAGATGTTCAACGAATATTTAAAGAAATAAATCTACTGCTGTATTCCAGTGCCTTGTGTAGATAATAAACAGTGTTCAGAAAATATATATTAAAAAAAAGTCAGTAAGATGGTGCTTTCCTTCAAAATCATACTAAAATAAGATCAAATCTAGCTCATCATTCTGTACTGCAGAACAAAACCAATAAAAACATAAAAAAACTTAGAAAAATGCATGGGATCCTTACCAAGGTCAGCTTTCACCTCTCTCTTCTTCTGAGAGGCCCATCCCACTATGGAGAGTTTATCTCCTCCTGATTTCTCCTCTAAATCTCTGTTCAAGCGCCAGACTTTCAGTGTATTGTCATCAGAGCAAGTAGCAATCTACAGAGAACCAGAAAGGGAGTTAGTAACTTTCAATCAAAGATTCACAACAAAGTAAAAAGCAGACATGTCTTTAAGGGCTCATGACTAGAGAATTATTCTGTCTGATATAGAAAATGCTACCTAAAAGGTCAGATACTTTCATTCCTTGCTTTCAGAAATCATTCCAGATTTCCAAAGAAGTGGATCCTTTAGTTTCTTCTTTATATACACTCTGTGGGTATGACTTTTGTAACCAGTGATTTCTCAGCTAACCTAAAGCTCTACTATAAAACCAGGTTCATTTTATTTTCAAGAAGTTGGGCAAATCATTATCACCTTCTGTATAACTACAAAACACACATAATTAAGACATCGTTTTTCTCTTACGTGATCGATCAGTGTTACGTCACTGACATTCAATTTATATGACTTTCTTCAGAATTCTTCAAGTTCTGGCTTATTCCAAGTAATGGGATCACTCCCAAGATCTGACTTAGCCTCTAGTATGCTGTGACAAGTAGAATGAAACCATTCCCCAAGATTCTTTTTCAGATAGGTAAAGGAGCAATCTGGGAAAACAACAAGTTCACTAGCCTGAAAGAAGTTAAAAATAACCTTTGCCCCTTTAAAAATATCTGACCGTTCTTGATCTTGGTCCCAAGCCTTTTATGGCAGAGAAAGTCCGGCTTGAAGAGCTTGTGGCAAATGGCCACTGGTACCAGAGCTGTTCCCTAGCATTTGTTTATATAATTTCTCTATTTCAGTAACTAAAGAGAGAGAAAAAAAGAACACACGTTCTCTTAAGTCTTGGCCCCCAAGAGGCTGGCAGCTTTTTCCTTTCCTTACTGGGAGGCCAAAAGAAGACACACATATTTAACTACTCAAAGAGATGCCTGGGATCCCCAGTTGTTCTATAGTCCATTATCTAGTTGTTACTTACAGAGCAACTATTAAGTCTGAGTGTCCTAAAATTAACATTATCTTATTTAATTCTCATTATATAAAAGCCTGACACTCAAATAACCTCATCTACAAAACAAGAGTACAGTTATTTGCCCAAGGTCACCACGATTCAGTGGCAGAGCTAGAATTTATTTATTTTTCAAACTTTAAACTTTTTATCTTGTATTGGGGTATGGCTGATTAACAATGTTGTGACAGTTTCAGGTGAACAGTGAAAGGACTCAGCCATAGGTATACATGTATCCATTCTCCCCCAAACTCCCTTCCCATCCAGCCTGGCACATAACAATGAACAGAGTTCCATGTGCTATACAGTAGGTCCTTGCTGGTTATCCATTTTGAATATAGCAGTTTGCACGTGACCTTCCCCAACTGCCTAACTATCCCGTTCTCCCAGCTCAGAGCTAGAATTTAAATCCAAGTTTTTTCAAAGTCTAAACCTTTTTCTTTAAAGTGGGTATTTTACATTCCTAATTCTAGGGTAGGGACAAAATTATTTTAAAGACCCTTTTGAAAAGGTGGTCGTTAAATGAATATGGGAAAACAGCCCTGCTACTACTTCCTTTGAAGTAGTACTTCTTTCCTGTGCATAGAGATAAGAACAACATACACTGGATGGAGAAAAATGACATGATTAACTGAGTAATTTGAAAAAAGTTCATCTTCAAGTTCTATGAAGATATAAAATTCCTCATTAAAAGCAGATATTTCACTGGAAATCACATGGAAATTTAGAGGGAAAATGTCACTGAGATGTAATTATTGGTGATTAAAGCAACGATTAAAAAAAAAAAGTCTATCATAAGCTCATCACAGAAATGGCTATACAGGGATACAGAAATAAAAGCAAATCCATAGTAGTACTTGAAAGCCAGCAGGGATGTCCTGAGTAGATAAGATCATGAGAAGATTCTAAAAGATAGAAAAACAGATAGGCACAATAGGCAACAAATCTTTAACACATAACAGATGAAATGGAGCTCTCCACAGAAGGAACATTTCCGGTAAATCCAAAATAACCCAGAGACCAAAGGTGGGGGGCTGGGAGAGTGAGTGGAACTGGGGCCACTATTATATGAAATCCCTATATATATGTGGAATTTATTGTTTCCAGGATTTATGCCTTTCAGGTTTTAAAAATTTGTTTAAAGTATCACTATTAAAAAATTATTTTAAAGTGAGTATATTTTCTTCTTTTCAGAGTGTCTATAACAATTTAGAGTTACTTCTTCCATAGTTTAGTCACAGATAGCCAAACATTTTAAGACTTCACAGTAAGCATTTTTCAGGCATGTGCGAACCCAAACTGGTCTGTGAAGAACAGTCAAGATGTTACTTTTAACACACATTAATAATATATACAAAGTCAGAAACACTAGTTTTCTTCACTTTAGATTTTCTTTTCACTTTAATTTTAAGATGAAATTTTACTAACGTTAAAAACTTAAATGCTACGTTTAGGAAAGGAATGACTCTAGAGAACCAAGAAATACACTTAGCAGGAAAAAACAGAATGTTTGATTAATGATGATATAGATCCTGGATGGCCTCTAGATCTTTAAATGTTTATCTAAACATAAAAGTCTGTGTTGGGAAAATCTACAAATCTGTGATCTTTTAAACCAGCTACAGAGATTCGCTTACAAACCTTTGTGAAGTCTGATGGACACCAGCACACAGATGTGACCTCTTGAGAGTGACCCAGGAGCACGGTGGGGGGATGCCAGGGCATGGAGACCTATCACACCATCAAAAACAAACAAGTCAGCAGGGCAGTGTTAGGTCTCCAGACCGCGGCTTCAAATTTATCCATACTTGTACCTTAGACAGCTGTAGAGTTGTTACCGAAAATCCCTAGACATGCCTAGTTATAGCTCAGAAAAAGAGGCCCAATGGGCAATGAAAGTATTTCTGTCATTAATCTGAGAAAATAGAAGGAAAACAGCCAAAATAAGTAAACAGTATGAGGTAAGATACCAGGACAGCTCTTATTTCAAATCAGGACTACTTCAGTTCAGTTCAGTTGCTCAGTTGTGTCCGACTCTTTGCGACCCCATGAATCACAGCACGCCAGGCTTCCCTGTCCATCACCAACTCCCAGATTTCACTCAGACTCACGTCTATCGAGTCGGTGATGCCATCCAGCCATCTCATTCTCTGTCTTAGTTATACATATTTTGATTAAAATTCAAGACTGAAAGGGTGAGTTTCAGCGGCTAGGTGTAACACTTCAAGTGGAACCTAGACTAAATTTTAGATCTTCTCTAGTCAGCTACTTCCAGGAACACTGCACTTACTAAATCCTGAAGGTACTTGAGAAATGGTAGCAGATCTCTTGGGACAAGGGGATAGTCTTTCTTCCAAAAGAACTCAACTGACTTCTGTGAAAGCCCAAAGTTATACTCCTTCATTTTTAAAGGGGAAAAGCTATATTCTACATGGCACTTTGGTATTTTTTTGGAAAAAAATTTCTCTGAAATTTTATTTTCAGTTCATTTGCTTAAAGAAACTGAATTTTCAAGTTAAGTATCGTCACATTTTAATGTACAAAAGAAGGGTCACATTGTGCAGTACTACACAGGTGACTAAGAATGGTATTTTCCCCCTCACTGGATGCTATTAGTGATATGCGTTTGACAGCTGACTCATTCAAGAGCTGTCAATCCCTGTCAGAGGCCATGGGCATTAATCAGCACAACACAAAGAGACAGACTCACGTAGCTATTATTAGCATGTGCTTGAAAAAGAGAAATTATTCTCTTCTCATTTACCTGAGACTCTTAATCATTGCTCATTCGTATGAAGAAGGAGGTGGCACTCTGGGAAGAATATTTGTAACAATGACTAAGTAACTTAATGGACTCCTCAGACTGTAGTTAAGAGATTCGACATACTGATTCATAAGGTATCCAACTCAATTATTATTACTTCTCTCCTGGGTTAAATGGCACATATGTAATGATTCAAAAAGCCAAAGACGACAAAGAGCAGAATATGATTTGCCTTGCTGGATTAATTAAAGTTTAACAGAAAAGGAGGCTTTTCTTCGAGCTCTAAAAGGATCTCACTGGCTGCCTACTCCTACAATCCCACAGAACTCGTTTTCTCACATGGTAGCATATTTTAGAAAAGACTTTCAAGATAGACTCTAATGATCTCAACAATCACAGAAATTCTCAATGGTCCCAGCCTATAAAGTTTCTCTTTACCCAAGACCCAAGGAGGATGGGTAACAGCAAATTAAAAGAGGAAATCTTATGTCCTTCTGACCCTCCCGGGTAACAACATATTATTTTACTCCATGTATTTACTTGCTTGTTGCTTCTAGCTCATCATCTCATGGTACTGTCCCTTCCTCAGTTTCTTAGGCATTACATATACCGAGGAGAACCTGAGTATCTATATCGAAGATTAAAAAATGTCAAGAAAAAAAATGTCCACCAATAGAATGTATGTACATTTATGCATTTATCTATAGGACTTAAGAGAAAAAAAAAACAAAACCCCAAAAGATAGACCTGTTGGAAAAATTTTTTATAATTTGATAATAAGGCAGGAATATAACAAGTAACAATAAAAGTCAACATTTATTGAATGACTGCCATGAACCAGGTATCTTACATAGCAATAAAAGTGAGGGGAGGATTTCTAAAAAGTTAAAAACATAGAATTAGTTACCATATGACCCAGCAATTCTACTCTTGGGTGTACACTCCCAGGAGAATTGAAGACATATTCAAACAAAACTTTTTACATGAATGTTGATAGTAGCTGTGTTCATAAAGCCGAAAAAGTGGGGACTTCTCTGGTGGCCCAGTGGTTAAGAATCCACCTTCCACTGCAGGGGACATAGGTTTCCTCTTTGGGGAGGAACTAAGATCCCACATGCTGAAGGACAACCTGTGAGATGCAACAAACAATCCCGCATGCTGAAGGACAACCTGTGAGATGCAACAAACAATCCTGCATGCTGCAACCAAGATCGGATGCAGTCAAATATATAAATAAATGAATAATTTTTTAAAAAAGCCAAAGTGTAGAAGTTTAAATGTCCATCAACTGATAAAGAGACAAATAAGGTCTAAACATCCAATGGAATATTCCTCCATAAGGAGGAATGAAATACTGATATATATAACAAATGGATAAAGCCAGACATAAAAGATCATGTCTCTATATAATTCCATTTATAGGAAATGTTCAGAAAAGGCAGATCTACAGAGACAGAATGCAGGTTAGCAGTTGCCAGAAGTTGGGGGAAGGGAGGAATGGAGTGACTCCAAAGGTTATGAGGTTTCATTTGGGAGTGATAAAAATGTCTGGGAATGAGATGGGATGGCGGCACAATACTGTGACTATACAAAAAAAAAAAAAAATCACTGAACTGTACACTTTAAAATGACTACAATGGTGAATTTTACAGTATTCAAATTCTACCTCAATTTAAAAGAAAAAGTGGAGGGAAGGGCATGTTATAGGCTGGAATGAGAGCTTATATCCAACAACTTTTAATGAAAGTTCAGTAACAAGTGTTTTCACAGTTGAGGACTATCCTAGTATGGTAAAGTATATTTGGTGACTACTCCAAAAAAGATTAATTTCTTCTAATGAAAATCAGGTGACTTAAATCTTTGATTTTTATTCAAATATGTTTTTATTTATTGTCACTTTACTATAATATTCATTATAATAATTATAATAAAAAAATTATCATAATGACATGATTTCACTTTTGAAAACCTCCCTCTACTTTTAAATAGGAAGAGGAGACTAATTAAGCCCAAGAGACATTTACATCTATGCATTCTGGGAAAGGTCAAAACACAAAAAATTGTTTTCTCCTACAAATTTTAGTTGTTACAGAATAAAGGCTTAACTCAAGGCAGGAGAAATTCCTAACTTAAAACTCTCAGAACAATGAAGGTACCTTTAGAAGCAACTGGCCCTAACGTACAGACCTCATAAAACATTTTGTATACTTGAACAGGCAAAAAAGATCAGCACCTTTCCTCAAAAAATCTCCTTACTCTGCCCAGTTAGAGACCAAACCTAATCTTCATTTCTGCCATGAGATCATTTACACTTCCTAAAGTGTCAGGCTCAATGTTTCGCCAGTCAGCGGTAGAATGATGGTGCCAAATCAGTTTATTTATAACCACTTCAATACTATTTAGTGGCTCTATCAGAAATGAACCAGGGAAGGGGAGCAGGGGTTAGGGTAGGACAAGGGGTAGGAAATTAACTAAGAAAAAAACATAATATTAAGTATTTTTACTCTTGGGCCTCAGTGTCAGAAAGCCTAACTAAATTACATCTCCTCTTTGCTGGGTAGTAGTTAGGACTGGAGGGCCATTCATTCTCTTCTGCCCTGAGATCTAAAACTCCATTTTTTCACCCCATTTTCTTGTGCCCATGGGCTTTTTTGGCATAGGAAAATCCTTATACCTGAGAGAATTCTGACCTAATGGTCTGACTACTCAGCTTGTATGTAACTTTTTAAATTACACACTACATCCCACCCCCCTTTCCTTACCATGGAAAAGGAAAATTGAGCCACCTCACCAGGCAAATTCAATTTTAGGAGCAGTAAGTTTGCCAGGATCTCAAATATCAGAACCTGCACACTGAGTTATGTGTGGACAGGCAGGAGAACATCATGTCTGAACCACATCACTCAGCACCAACATGTGACCCAGCCTAGAATTCAGAAAGGGTCACCCATGTGTGTGACACTCAATGACTGGATGTTTGAAAATGAGTTACTAATGAACAGCCAAGTATCTTTACTCCTTGTCTTTAAGGAGAGGAAGTATCCCTCAACCCAGATTTTCTGGAACCAAAAAAAAAGGCAATCTTTTGTACCAGAGCTAGGAGGAACTTTAGAAACTGGCAATAAAAAGAAATTAAAAAAAGAAAACAAAGCCAGAAAACAAACAAAAGTATTGGCAATAAACTATACATATACATACACACACACACACACACACACACACACACACACACAACTATATATCTAAAAAACTGATTTTAAAATATGATCAGTGCCTAAGTTGTTTTTTGCATAATCCTTTATTATGCTTTTTGGTATGTTTGCAGTTTTATTTTAAAGAAAAAAAATTTAAAAGATACTGACCTTGGTAGGAATAAAATCCTCTAGCTAAGTTGGGAACCAAAGCAGAAAAAGGAATGTAGGTAAGATAGTGAGGAAAGGAAAAATCAAAAGATAATAAATATGCAGCATAAGACCAGATTATGAAACAGAAACATTAGTGCTAGTCACATAAAGTTTAAAGCTCAAGTAAGAAGAATTTTATAGACAAGAAGTTATGTAAAACTCTTATCATGAGAGTCTCAAGTATATATTTTATAAGAAAATTTTCATCTAAAAATACAGTAGATGTGTGTGAAGAAAAAGAGGCAAGGTAAACAAAAAAGCATCTTGGATAGAACAGTCTCCACCCTGTGATCATCAAGGTTATTGTTACTAAAGCTTTTGAGAAGGTAGTGTTACATTTAGTCATTTTTTAGTACCTCCCTCAGGACTAGTTGAAATTAAGCTGAAGAATTATGCCTCATATCTGATAGGATCTACCCCTGTCCTCCATTAAAGATATGACTTCCTAGAAGTTGGCAGGACTAAAGATGACACAATTGTCTCCTGAAAAGGAATTTAATAATATCGAACCTACAGGTCTATGAAGTTTCAGTCACTATGATTCTAAAAGCTAAAATCAATAAACTTTGATCATTTATTTCACCAAAGTCTATGACATTTATGAAACTATAGGGCAATCCAGAAGATAATGATTTCTAGCCCTATGAAAACCTTAATGTTCTTTTTCTTTGAACTCAGACATTTCTATAATTAATTATTCCACAAGAGCCATTTTCAACTGATTAGCAAGTGCTACTTGTATTTCAATTTTCTCCGCTTGACTTCAAATGAATAGCTTTAAACTTCTTAGCCTATAAGTAGCTGCTTTAGAACCACTTTTTAAAATGTAAAAACAAAAACTTATAAATTTGTACAACAGAAACAAGGAATCTGTAAAATAAATAAATGAATAAATAATGTTATTAAAGAAGTACAAAACTGACAAAGCAGCCACACCTGTTTTAATAACCTGACAACTAGCCACTTAGAGGAGAGTAAAAAATACAATTATATGAATATTTTTGAATGAGTGTTTTATACAAGGTTCTATGGGTGACTGGGGTGTAGGATTCAAATACTGTACTCTGTTACTGTACCAGAGTACAGTAGGGAGGAAAGAAAAAGATATTTGTGAAATATATCCTTAAGAGGTTTGAAGTTTAAGAGGAAGAAAGACCAACGTTTAATGCAATGGAAAAAACCTAGCCTGGGGTGGAAAGAGAGGGTCTAACAAAGGCATTTTTACTAATGGACTGGACACTGGCTCTGTTCTTCCTTTAAGAATATTTTTTGTCACTTTCTTCTCAATAGCTAACTGTACCAAATAGTTACTGTACTCAATAGTTACTGTACCAAACTAATACAAAGTTTTATGAGAGTCTGAAAACACAGGGCAGTAAGGCTGTACAGCATGTTTTTCCAGGAAGCAGGACAAAGTATTTAACAGTCTTTTTAGTCTTCTGAATTCTCAACTTCCTCATAATCTGTAAATCTGCTGGAGGATATGTATTTAGATTGAGAAGCGTACCGTGAAACTGTGATATATTTTGTCACAGTTAGGGTGAAGTTTCAGCTGTATTAAGAGGCAAAAAGCAATTTTTACTTAACATCTGATATAGAAAGGCTAGAGTTTGGTAACTTACCTTCCAGATGTAGGCAGCTTCATCACTTGAGCCACTGACTAAAAACTGGTCATCTGGACTAATACTGGATTTAACATAAAAGGTAGAGTTCTGATGTCCATTGAAGACAGCCACTGCCAGAAGGAAAAAAAATCAAATTATTTCTTTTTATTTCCAGTTTTCAAATAAATGTAGACAGTATACATATCCGAATAAGTTTTATTAATGTACTGACTAATGAAGCAGATGGTGAAGTAAGTTAGCAATTAAAAAAGAACTGGACAGTGGCAGAAAAAGAAAGGAAATTCTAGGAAAAGGCTTTGTATTAGACCCAATCTCATGTGCTAAGGGCTTCCCTGGTGACTCAGAGGTTAAAGCGTCTGCCTACAATGCGGGAGACCTGGGTTCGATCCCTGGGTCATGAAGAGCCCCTGGAGAAGGAAATGGCAACCCACTCCATGATCTAAGCCCAAATACTTGGTATGGAGTTAGCTATTGAGAAGAAAGTGACAAAAAATATTCTTAAAGGAAGAACAGAGCCAATGTCCAGTCCATTAGTAAAAATGCCTTTGTTAGACCCTCTCTTTCCACCCCAGGCTAGGTTTTTTCCATTGCATTAAACATTGGTCTTTCTTCCTCTTAAACTTCAAACCTCTTAAGGATATATTTCACAAATATCTTTTTCTTTCCTCCCTAGACTTCAGACTTTATAATGCTTTGAACAGAGGAAGTCTTCAAACATTTGTTGTATGAATAGGTAAAAATGAGTGAAAGGAGAGTTAGGATTTATGGATAGTCCATCTGAGATGTGGTAACCTTTAAACTCGACTTTAAGTAGGCTGAAGAGTAGAAGTGGCCAATGAGGTAAACTATATATTCATATGTAAGATACTCCAACTAGGTTAGGTTCAGACTTCTTACTATCCAATCTAGCATAATGTGTTTGATATGTTAATTCCATCCTAAGGAGACCAAAACCTGAGGCCTCAGGCATCAGAATTCTACTAGGAAATAAAAGAAAAAACATCTCGGTCATTGGAAAATTTAAGGATACATTCAGGAAGGAAAAAATACTTCACTGCAATCTTCTAACGGAGGGGGGAAAAACAATTATTATTGAAAGGACTGATGCTGAAGCTGAAATTCCAATATTTTGGCCACCTGATGCGAAGAGCTGACTCATCTGAAAAGACCCTGATGTTGGGAAAGATTGAGGGCAGAAAGAGAAGGGGATGACAGAGGATGAGATGGTTGGGTGGCATCACCGACTCAATGACAAGGGGTTTGGGTGGACTCCGGGAGTTGGTGATGGACAGGGAGGCCTAGCGTGCTGCGGTTCACAGAGTTGCAAAGAGCTGGACACGACTGAGCGACTGAAATGAACTCAACTAACAGCTTTCCATAACTACTCACAAAAATCTCTTCCTTTTGCTAGAATAAAAAATTGGATTAAAAAAACAAACTTTGTATTTAAAGCCCTTCAAGAAGAACCCTGCATGTCAAATACACTGCCACATCAAATACTGCAACTGTTAAAGTTAAGCAAGGCATGAATCAATTCAGATACATGTATCAGAGTTACTATAACAGATAAATCCTCACAAAATAAACAAGATCCTTTATTCTGAATACAATTCCAAAACTATAATTGCTCATCTTTCTCAGCTCTTAGATATGAATGGAAAACTATAGACCAAATTTTCCACTAAACTCTTAAGTATTTATTGCCCTCTGCTGGTCTAAGAAAGCCAACATAAAGTTCATAGAAAAAAATTCCTTCTAAACCTATACTGGCTTTAATTAGTTTAATTGTTGACAATTTGGGCTCTTAAAACGCTTCATTAAGATGCTTCAACTGCCAACATCTGCTGGATCATCGAAAAAGCAAGAGAGTTCCAGAAAAACATCTCTTTCTGCTTTATTGACTATGCCAAAGCCTTTCACTGTGTGGATCACAAGAAACTGTGGAAAATTCTTCAAGAGATGGGAATACCAGACCACTTGACCTGCCTCTTGAGAAACCTATATGCAGGTCAGGAAGCAACAGTTAGAACTGGACATGGAACAACAGACTGGTTCCAAATAGGAAAAGGAGTATGTCAAGGCTGTATATTGTCACCCTGCTTCTTTAACTTCTATGCAGAATACAACATGAGAAACGCTGGACTGGAAGAAGCACAAGCTGGAATAAAGATTGCTGGGAGAAATCTCAATAACCTCAGATATGCAGATGACACCACCCTTATGGCAGAAAGTGAAGAAGAACTAAAGAGCCTCTTGATGAAAGTGCAAGAGGAGAGTCAAAAAGTTGGCTTAAAGTTCAACATTCAGAAAACTAAGATCATGGCATCTGGTCTCATCACTTCATGGGAAACAGATGGGGAAACAGTGGAAACAGTGTCAGACTTTATTTTGGGGAGCTCCAAAATCACTGCAGATGGTGATTGCAGCCATGAAATCAAAAGACGATTACTCCTTGGAAGCAAAGTTATGACCAACCTAGATAGTATATTCAAAAGCAGAGACATTACTTTGCCAACAAAGGTCTGTCTGGTCAAGGCTATGGTTTTTCCTGTGATCATGTATGGATGTGAGAGTTGGACTATGAAGAAAGCTAAGCACCGAAGAATTGATGCTTTTGAAGTGTGGTGCTGTAGAAGACTCTTGAGAGATTCAACCAGTCCATCCTAAAGGAGATCAGTCCTGGGTGTTCATTGGAAGGACTGATGCTAAAGCTGAAACTCCAATACTTTGGCCACCTCATGCGAAAAGTTGACTCATTGGAAAAGACCCTGATGCTCGGAGGGATTGGGGGCAGGAGGAGAAGGGGATGACAGAGGATGAGATGGCTGGATGGCATCAACGACTCGATGGACATGAGTTTGAGTGAACTCCGGGAGTTGGTGATGGACAGGGAGGCCTGGCGTGCTGCAATTCATGGGGTTGTAAGGAGTCAGAAATGACTGAGCAACTGAACTGAACTGAAGATGCTTCAGAGTTGTCCTTATAAACATCACTTAGTATAATAAAATGCTGTGAACTAAAGGTATAGAAGATCAAGTACTGAGTTCAGGACCTTAAGTTTTGAAAAAGACAAGCAATTACTAGATCTCTCTTTCTCTCTCACATACACATCTGTCCGTCAATTTCTAACGATCATACCTATCTGCCTACCTAACTACCTATCTATCTATGAGAACCAATAAAACAATTTCAGGAGTACAGAGGAAAGGTTACTAAATTATTAGTTAAGTGGCCCTGGGCATATTTGTTTGATGGCAGAACAACTAAATTTAAGGCCCCTTTTGGTGTCCACACATAACAAAATGATATAGAAAAAGCTCTTGGACATCTGATAATATGATTAGGCTTTCATCTTCTATGGAAAATTTTTGAACAGTTTGTTTTATATGGCTAAATAAACCAGGAGTTGCTCAAGTTCTAATTTCAATCAAGGAGACAGCAAGCAAAGTTATAAAACCTCTTTCCTTTTCCAAACACTCTTATTCTTGTTTAGACAATATCAGACCTAACGCAGGGCATTAAAAATGCCACGAATGATACTGTCATAGGTATTGAAATCCTAATAATGGCTTGGGGTCAGTCTTAGGAAACTTCTGTAAATGCCCAGCTAAATTCTGCACTATTTCAAGATTTCTTTTTTTAACAATGCCTCTTACTTGAGTGGGAACTGGGTAGCTCTAGGGATTGATTATAGAATTCAAAGTCTTTTTCTGACAGTTATATATGAGAAATAAGTAGGTAGGTTACAAGTATGTAGCTTGCTTAAACAATTGATAATGTCCTTAAAATGATATAATTCTAACCCTCTTGAGAGTATGCTTGAGAAACTAATTTTTAAAAATGTCATTTATTAGCTTTACATATTCCACTTATAAATACATGTAATATATATAAATATAAAATATATAAGCTTTCTATAGTCCACTTATAAATTATATATTCCACTTATAATTTTGTTAAAGAAAAAAAAATGAGATTAGGGAAAACATCCAGAGATAAAATAGCTTTTGTCCAACATTAAGGAGAAGGCTGAGGTAGGTAGGAACTATTTTGAGGGTTTAAAACTAAGCCCCCTAACTTTAACAAATAACCCACACAAAGGACAAAAGCTGGAACAGAACAGCCTTCTCAATCCCACAAATATTGAAATAATTTTAAGTATACCTAAAGGGGCATAATTTCAGGAAAGACTTACTATTAAAATTAAGCCACCACATGGAGCAGGATTCTGTTCACTTGTGAAATCATAACAAGGTAAGTACATCTATGAATCAAAACATCACTGGAGCTAATCAAAGACCCCAAAGCACTATATGTCTTCATAAATTCAGTACAGAAAAAACAAACAACATTAAATTATCATTAATGAAAAACATCCATATTATTTTTAGGAAAGAATCTGAATGACTAAGATCCTACCTGGAGAAGTCTTTAATCCAGTCATATTGAACATGTAAATGTTGTCATCTGTGCAGTTAGCAAATAAAGTGGAGCCAGTAGAATCCAAAATCAGACTTGAGTATCCTGGAGAAAGGAATTTGAGTTAGCAAGTGCTGATGACAGAGTAGATCGGAGGTGAAAATGATCTTTTTAGATCATTTCATAAGAAGTATCGTCAGAATTCTTATTTCCCCAAATTTCTACAAACCAAAATTATTCTTCTAAGTTTTTGTAACTTCAAAAACATATTTTCATATACTAGTTTCTCAAGTCAACTGAGAATAACAGTTGCTGAAAACTAGCGTGATATTTATTTTAAATTTTTGACAAAACTTAGATATCCAAAAAAGCCTTACAAGAGTCCTACAGAATAAAAAGGCTTACCTAGTTTTCGAGTGCTGCTACCTGGGTACAGGAAAGACTTCGATGCTATGGGTTCCTGTCGATAAGCAGTATAATTCTTACGTAAATCCCATATTTTGATTATGCTAAAAATCAAGGTGAAAAATAGTTATTTTGTAGTCCTTTTCCAACACCAATCAGTTTCAACTATGTTTGAATGTGAAATGACTTTTAATCTAATTCCTCTGGCACATCAACCATCTACAGTGAGGATACTTCATTGGGAAACAGATTGAACTATCTCATACTCTTGTCTCCAATGTCAGGCTAACAATTCTAGCAGAACGGAAACAGATGTGTTCTGACCCACAGATGGGTTGCCCTGAGTTTACTTGAAGAGAGCGGAAAAGGAAGATGAAGGTTGAGTGCTGATAGTCATTGTTTCATTGTTTTCAGGAAAAAAAAACAAAAACACTTCCTAAGCCTTTAGCATTCTGCATGTAACCTTTGACATTATTAAGTAGGAAACTGTGTCCTTATGGTTGTATCTCTATACATTAACTCTTTAAGAAATCTAGTCTAAAACTTTCCTGTGAAATAGAGTATTTTTTTACATTTCACCTCTTAGGATAATTTTCCTAATTTTCGAGACCTACTTTGTAGACAATTTGAAAACACAAGCTTGGTTATAAAAGGGCAGTATTCTCTGGAAAGAAAGCTTTCACAAAGAAAGCCATTTACAAATATAACTAATAATCTTTAGATAATCCTTCATTTGTGCCTGAGAATTTGGTCCACAGAAGAGTTTTAGTGTTTAGAGGACACAACAGAAATCTTAGTTTATTAAGCCATATTTTTAAATTAAAATTTTTGAAGGGAGGGATATCTTGGGAGATATAATGGGCAAAAAGAGGGCAAAGAAGAATATTTTAAAAAGAAAGAGCCCCTATACTCAATGAACTTAAATTTCAACAAAGTAAAAAATCAAGTATCACAAACTTACATGGAAGCCCAAAACTCAGACCAATCATGGATGGAAAGTATGATTAAGTCCTTAGGCCTTTACATCAATCTAGTTAGAGTACTCCCTGAAATGCCAGTTACATGCCCAGAATCGGGTTCTGTCTTTTAGGATACTACTAAAGTAGAGAAGATAAAACCCAAAATATAGGCATATGTCGTTTCACTGTGCTTTGCAGATATTTCATTTTTTCACAAATTGAAGGTTGTGGCAAGTCTATAGGTACCATTTTTCCAACAGCATCTTCTCATTTCATGTCTCTATGTCACATTTTGGTAGTTCTCCTAATGCTTCAATTTTTCATCATTATTATTTTTGCTATAGTGATCTGTGATGTTACCATTGTAATTGTTTTGGCATTTTCCAGCAATAAAATATTTTTAAATTAAGATCTGTACATTGACTTTTCTAGACACAATGCTATCTTACACACAATAGACTACAGTAAAATATAAACATATCTTTTAATATAATGGGAAACCATTGATTAAATTATTCAGCACACACAAGCAAGTTACCATCAAGCTTCTCTGTAACAGCAGCAGCAGCAAGTGCCAACGCTGCTCCTAAGTGCTAGACAATGTGCTAACTATGACAATTATCTCATTTAATTATTTGAGCAAGAGTCCTAATAACTAGATATTTTCCAGTGTGATCTAGAGTTCTTCTTCTCAGCTGGGTACGATGTTGAAATTTAAAAGCACACACATTAAACTACAATGGGACTAGGTGACTTATCCATCACAGTTCATGAAAGACAGCTCATCAAAAGAATCAATAAAGACTCTTGTTACCCATCCACGGCTCCTGCTGAGACTAATGTGTTCTCATCTTGAAAGAGGACCACAGTAACACTCTGCTGGAAATCCTAATAGCACAGGGAAGAAAAAAGAAGAAGGAAATCCTATTTGGGGTATAACAATCTTCACTATTAAGAGACCAAGGCGAGAAAATGATGCCTTTATCCCCTAAATTGAACTAGACTAAATCTTTCCCCAGCAATATCAGTCAAACATATACTGTAGACCAAGAAGTAATTTTAGCAAGAAAATGACCTAAACATCAATTTATATCATACTATGAACATTTTGACTTGCATTCAAGAAAAAAACTGGTGATTAACACAGCATGTTAGTACCGAAGTCTACTGGCTATACTTAAAATCATTCCTACTGTGTATCCTTAGGAAACTCATTTAACTTGTGCATGTTTCATTTATAAAATGTTAATATCTTTCCAGATTATCATATAGGAGTGTCTGAAGAATTATAGATAAAAGATGGTTACATGCTCTGAAAAATCTAAAGGAGCTAGTGGAATTTTCCCTCCTAATTAAAAGATGCTTACTCCTTGGAAGAAAAGTTATGACCAATCTAGATAGCATATTCAAAAGCAGAGACATTACTTTGCCGACTAAGGTCCGTCTAGTCAAGGCTATGGTTTTTCCAGTAGTCATGTATGGATGTGAGAGTTGGACTATGAAGAAGGCTGAGCGCCGAAGAATTGATGCTTTTGAGCTGTGGTGTTGGAGAAAACTCTTGAGTGTCCCTTGGACTGCAAGGAGATCCAATAAGTCCATTCTGAAGGAGATCAGCCCTGGGATTTCTTTGGAGGGAATGATGCTAAAGCTGAAACTCCAGTACTTTGGCCACCTCATGCGAAGAGTTGACTCATTGGAAAAGACTCTGATGCTGGGAGGGATTGGGGGCAGGAGGAGAAGGGGACGACCGAGGATGAGATGGCTGGATGGCATCACGGACTCGATGGACGTGAATCTGAGTGAACTCCGGGAGTTGGTGATGGACAGGGAGGCCTGCCTGCTGCGATTCACGGGGTCGCAGAGTCGGACACGACTGAGCAACTGAACTGAACTGAATTGATGTTAAGTTTTCTTAGCCCCCAAATCTGATGAAATGTCTGAAATGTTACTCGTTTTAACTTCATCTGGCCTCCAAAGACTACATACTAGCCCTGTCAGTTTCCATTCATGCCAATGTAATTTAAGTCCTAATGTTTTAGCAACCACACATTCCCAAAATATTAACTTAGACCCTACAGAACAGGAATACTAGAAAAATAAAGAAACACTGATAATTTCTTTCTTTTTTTTTAAGAAAAAAGCTATATTATGGGCACTGTTTGAACTTTGACTGTAAAATGCTAAAGAGGTACTTATATTTTCCCCACTATTTCTCAAAATATTTTGAAATCTTTTGCCAAGTATGTTAAAAAAGAAAAAAACATAAGAAAACTCACATCTGTTCAGCAGTCTGTATTATGAAAACAACAGGGATTCCTTTGCCCTACAGAATATGGCACCATGGCACTTAATATGCTTTTTAAACCACACACCTCCCTCTCCTAATGAGTTATTCTACTGTAGATGATATGCATGTATGGAGATCTCTAGGGATGAGTTTCAGGAAACTGAATTTTTAACATATTTCCCAAGTGACTCCGTTGCACCCGAGAGTTTGAGAATCAGTACTGTAGGTACTGAATGAGTATTAAACAATAAACCACTGATATCAAGAGGAAATAAAGACTTCATTCACTAACTGAATCACTCTCATTTCATGCCCAACAAATTCCCCAAAATGAGACTATATGATGCTGTCAAACTCTGCACACATGTACACAGCTATAAAACCTTACCACAGAAGGAGCAAGCCCTTTGGAATTCTGTTTCTTCTTAGGTTTTGAAGGGGTTTGCTTGTCTAAGGTATTATGAGCTCCACTGATTTGGTTCACTTGCCTGTAAAATCCATCTGAAAAATATTTTTTTCAGAACATAATTGGTTTAGGTTTCAGAAATTTATTCCCATGCTGAATGTAACATTTATATATAAGATCTCAAAATTATATTATTTTAAATTAGTAAAATTAGAAGCCAGCAGGGTCACTGTATTATAATCTCTTGTGTGAGATTATAATATATAAAAAGGAAATAAGCACATGGATATTTATAGCAGCTTTATTCTTAATTGCCCAAATCTGGAAGCAACCAAGATGTCCTTCAGTAGGCAAATGTATGAATAAAAGTGTGGTATAAGTAGACAATGATATATCGTTCCATACTAAAAAAAAGAAAATGAGCTACCAAGTCATGAACAGACCTTAAAGATGTATTACTAGGTGAGAGAAGGCAATCTGAAAAGGCCATATATACTCTAGGGATCCAATCATATGACATTCTGATAAAGGCAACACCACGGAGAGAGTGTAAAAGATCAACGTTAGCCAGGGTTTAGGAGGCAGGGTATGATGACTAGGTGGAGCACAGAGGATTTTTAGGGCAGAGAAACTACTCTGTATGATACTGTAATGGCACACCCATGCCAGTTACACACCTGTCAAAACCAAGAGCACGTGTAATACCAACAGTGAACCATGATGTTAAGTAAGCACAGATGGACACTGGGTGATAATGGTGTATCAGTGCGGGTTCACCAGCTGTAACAAATGTCCAACTCTGGTGCAGGATGTTGACAGTGGGGGAGAGTGTGAGGACAGGGGGTATATCCATACAGAGAACTCTATACATTCTGCTCAGTTTTGCTGTGTATCTAAAGCTGCTCTAAAAAACAGTCTATTACAAATAATTTTTTTAAAAATGATGTAAGCAGGGAGACAATCATTTGTTGTTGTTCAGTTGCTAAGTCACATCTGACTCTTTTTGCGACTCCATGTCCTCTAGCCCATCAGGCTTCTCTGTCCATGGGCTTTCCCAGACAAAATATGGCGTGGGTTGCCGTTTCTTTCTCTGAAAGCACTGCTTTCTGCTTAATGGCATTAGGGGGCAATGTGAGTATAATTAAATTAAATTTAATCTAATTCTTTAAAGTCCTCAAATTTTTAAAATTAAAATGAAAGATCATGTACTAATAATTGCAACCCCATTAATAATTTAGATAAATGGCATTATAGTTCATAAGGTAAATATGGAGGGTAATACTTGAAGAAATCACTAAGAACCTGAGAACCAAACAGAAAAATTAGGGATTATGAACCTGTGCCCCCTGGTGGTAAACAGGTGAAATCACCAATTCTTTCATTCAAAATTATTATGGAGCAATACCACATTTGTCAAAATTAAAATGGAACTAGATTACCTTTTTTGTTGCACCTGGTATCCCAGACCATAATGTTGCCATCTCTACCCCCTGTACAGAAGACAGCTGTAGACATATAGTTTATCAAGAAGTTAACAAAACCAGTCAATGACACATATATTTGAACTTACTAATAAGGTTTCAAGGGTATCTATTATATGCTTCGTACTGTAATTGGCACTGGAGACTAAAAATGATAAAATATAAAGCTCAATACAAATAAGAGAAAACAAAGCTGTGAAGGAAATGCATTAGAACTCAAAATGCTTACATTGAGCAAAAACTTGATAGAATAAACCTCTGTAAGTTTTCCTAAAGCCACATGAAATACTATATTATATACTAAAGTTGTAGTAAGAATAATGATAAATAAGCAATAGCCAAAATATATGGAGTCCTTACTAAGTTCTAGACACTATCCTTTATCATAGATGACTTTTTTAAAAGAACACTTCAGTGAAAATTATTACCCTCATTTTATAGATGAGCAAATTAAGGCATAGGGAGGATAAGTAACTGCAAAGATTATTTTTGGTGTATGTATCTACAGCCCATACTCTGAATTTCCAAGCTGTATTCTCAGTATAAAATTATAAACTAGATCAATATAAAATTTGTGAAAGGAGTTGCCTCTGGGGATGGAAGAAGGGCAGTGACATTGGAGGAAGAAACACAGGAGGAACTCCAATTTATCTGTCACATGCTTTCCTCTTTAAAAATTAAACCAAAATTATGCTTCCTGTATGAGTGACCACTTACCAAGTTAATCCACCTGCATTAATTTGCAGCCAATGTAGACAGATTAATTTGGTAAGTGCTCAGGTCAAAATACAAAAACTATTTGAGGGCCCTACAGACACTGAACAAAAACATGCAATTTTTGGAAGGAAGTCAACCGTTGAATCAACTAACTGGCCTAGGCTAAGTTACGGTTTTTTTGTGGTTTTACCTTGAGGGCAGCCAGAGTTGTACCATCAGGACCAGGCAGCTAAATAAAGTGGAGGAATTAGGAAAAGGAGAGTGGGGCAATGCGAGCTGTAAGAAGAAGCAGGAAACCCTGGAGAGGGGAGACAACGGGAAACCCTAATACTGTGTTTATACTTAGTGTAAGTCTCTGGCTGACTCCTGAACGGTGTATGTATGAGCAGTAAGAAATGAACTGAGATCTGATCTTCTGAACTAACTGTTTTCCTACAGGTCTGACCATGCAATTTGAAATCAATCAATTCAGTCGCTCAGTCGTGTCCAACTCTTTGCGACCCCATGAACCACAGCACGCCAGGCCTCCCTGTCCATCACCAACTCCCGGAGTCCACCCAAACCCATGTCCACTGGGTCGGTGATGCCATCCAACCATCTCATCCTCTGTCGTCCCTTTCTCCTCCTGCCCTCAATCTTTCCCAGCATCAGGGTCTTTTCCAGTGAGTCAGCTCTGCAACAGGTGGCCCAAGTACTGGAGTTTCAGCTTCAACATCAGTCCTACCAATGAACACCAAGGACTGATCTCCTTTAGAATGGACTGGTTGGATCTCCTTGCAGTCCAAGGGACTCTCAAGAGTCTTCTCCAACACCACACTTCAAAAGCATCAATTCTTCTGTGCTCAGCTTTCTTTATAGTCCAACTCTCACAATCGTACATGACCACTGGAAAAACCATAGCCTTGACTAGATGGACCTTTGTTGACAAAGTAATGTCTCTGCTTTTTAATATGCTGTCTAGGTGGGTCATAACTTTCCTTCCAAGGAGTAAGCGTCTTAATTTTGTGGCTACAATCACCATCTGTAGTGATTTTAGAGCCCCAAAAAATAAAGTCAGCCACTGTTTCCCCATCTATTTGCCATGAAGTGATGAGACCAGATCCCATCATCTTTGTTTTCTGAATGTTGAGTTTTAAGCCAACTTTTTCACTCTCCTCTTTCACTTTTTTTTTAATATATAAATTTATTTATTTTAATTGGAGGTTAATTACTTTATAATATTATATTCCTCTTTCACTTTCATCACGAGGCTCTTTAGTCTCTCTTCACTTCTCCCATAAGGGTGGTGTCATCTGCATATCTGAGGTTACTGATATTTCTCCCGGCAATCTTGATTCCAGCTTGTGCTTCTTCTAGCCCAGCGTTTCTCATGATGTACTCTGCATATAAGTTAAAGAAGCAGGGTGACAATATACAGCCTTGATGAACTCCTTTTCTTATTTGGAACCAGTCTGTTGTTCCATGTCCAGTTCTAACTGTTGCTTCCTGACCTGCATACAGATTTCTCAAGAGGCAGGTCAGGTGGTCTGGTATTCTCATCTCTTGAAGAATTTTCCAGTTTCTTGTGATCCACACAGTCAAAGGCTTTGGCATAGTCAATAAAGCAGAAAGAGATGTTTTTCTGGAACTCTCTTGCTTTTTCCATGATCCAGCGGATGTTGGCAATTTGATCTCTGTTCCTCTGCCTTTTCTAAAACCAGCCTGCACATCTGGAAGTTCATGGTTCATGTACTGCTGAAGTCTGGCTTGTAGAATTTTAAGCATCACTTTATTAGCGTGTGAGATGAGTGCAATTGTGCACCAACTCTTCTCTGAGCAACATAACAGAATCCAGAGTCCAACATACCATTCCCAATGCACAGGGTACAATCTTAAATTATTTGCCACATAAAGAGCCAGGAAAATGAATCATTCTCAAGAGAAAAGAAATCAACAGAGGTCAGCCTCAAAACGACCCAGATACTGATTTATCAGGTCCAGTTGTAAAATAGATATAACTATGTCAAGTGAAATAAAGAGACAATCAATGAAAAAGATAAGAAATCTCAGCAGAGAAACAAACAGAACTTACCAAAAACAAATGGAGATTTTAGAACCACCACCCACAACTTCTGAAATGATAAAATTCACTGGATGGGCCTAAGAGCAGAATGGAGGGATCAGAGGAAAAAGTCTATTTGAACTTGAAGACAAATCAACAGAAATCATTCCAACTGAGGAAGAGAGAAAACTAAGACTGAACATTATGCTAAGTAAAAGAAGCCAACAACATATTGTATGGTTACATTTACATGAAGGCATAATAGGCAAATCTATAGAGACAGAAAGAAAGTAGGCTGTATAAGGCTGCGGAAGATGGAAAGTACTGTTAATGGCTCTGTTTTCTTTTTGGGCTGATGAAACTGTTCTAAACTTGGACTGGGGTGATGATTGAACTCTATAAAAAAATTAAAAATCACTGAAACATACACATTAAATGGGTGAATTTTATGGTGTGTTAATTATATCTCATTTAAGAAAACTGAAAAAGATAAATAAAGCTTCAAGGATTCATGGGACAATTTCAAAAAGTCTAGTACATGAGTAATTGTGGAGTTCCAGGAGAGAAAATAGAACTGCCATATGACCCAGCAATTCCACTCCTGGATTATATAAAAACAAAAACACTAATTCAAAAAGAAACATGTATCCCAGGGTTCATGGCAGCATTATTTATAATTGTCAAAATATGGAAACAACCTAACTGTCCATTAACAGATGAGTGGACTATGAAGATGTGCTGTGTACACACACATGCACACACAATAGCCATAAAAAAGGATGAACTTTTACCATTTGCATCAACATAGATAGACCGGGAAGGTATTATGCTAAATGAAGTAAGTCAGACAAAGAAAAACAAATACTGTATGATATCACTCATGTGTGGAATCTAAAAAATAAAATAAACTAGTTAAGTATGATGGAGAAGGCAATGACACCCCACTCCAGTACTCTTGCCTGGCAAATCCCATGGATGGAGGAGCCTGGTAGGCTGTAGTCCATGGGGTCACTAAGAGTCGGACATGACTGAGCGACTTCACTTTCACGCATTGGAGAAGGAAATGGCAACCCACTCCAGTGTTCTTGCCTGAAGAATCCCAAGGATGGGGGAGCCTGGTGGGCTGCCGTCTCTGGGGTCACACAGAGTTGGACATGACTGAAGCGACTTGGCAGCAGCAGCAGCAGCAACACTTCAAGTTAGGTAAAGAAGCAAGAGTTCACAAAAGTACTTATGATGGGATACACAGAAATACTGAGAACCAGAGGCAGTGATATCACAGGTTTTAAGGAAGAAAAAAATTTTCATGAGGTTTAAAATAAAAGGCCAAATGTACCAAATGTTGACCAAGCAGAAAGCAGGCTGATTTCAGGAAGAGAGCTGGGAATGGAAAACAGAACCAAACTGAACTAAATTGAGATGAGGACTTTAACCCGATTTTGATTACTCTTAAGAAGGCAATGGCACTTCACTCCAGTACTCTTGCCTGGAAAATCCCATGGATGGAGGAGCCTGGAGGGCTGCAGTCCATGGGGTCGCTGAGGGTCGAACACAACTGAGCGACTTCCCTTTCACTTTCCACTTTCATGCATTGGAGAAGGAAATGGCAACCCACTCCAGTGTCTTTGCCTGGAGAATCCCAGGGATGGGGGAGCCTGGTGGGCTGCCATCTATGGGGTTGCACAGAGTTGGACACGACTGAAGTGACTTAGCTTAGCTTAAGAAACTTAGACAAGGAAGTAAGAAAGGGTGATAAGATAGAGTGATAAGATGTTCTTAGGGACAGGCCACAGATATGCTTGCATTTTTCCTAGGAAGAGCCAAGAAAAGGAAAACTGTGGAGACATAAGTGATGGCATAAGGTCTTGGGGGAGGATCAAGAATGCTTTTCAACATTAGCAGCATGCTGGAATCCCTTGAGGAATTTTAACAAAATAGATGCCTGGCCCATATCCAAGAGATTCACACTTAACTGGTATTTTAAAAAAGCTCCCTAATGTGTGTAACTGAGTCACACTGCTATACAGTAGAAATTAACACATTGTAAACTTCAATAAAAAAACAAACCAAAAACCTTTCCAGGTGACTAATGAGTCACGGTTGAGACCCAGTACCCTAGGAAGAAAGACTGGTCTTAAATTGGATAATGAAGAATGAGAAAGAAGGTACAAATTCAAAGATAATGTAGGAGGGGTAATAGAAATATATTTGTAATTACTTTTAATTATCCACTAGTAGTTCTAGCACCCCTTGGACCACACAAAAACACATCTGGGAGTAACTGACAATGAAAAATGAAAACATTTTCTGGGTTTTAAGGTGGTAGATATTTAGGGGAGGCAAATTACACTAGTATTAATATAACTATGTCCTAACAGGGTTATTTGTATCCTGCTCATGCGGGGCTGAAAGAACTTGATCATGATCTTTTCTACCATGTTGACTACAACCCCTCAAAAACCAAGAAAACCCACCAAGCATTTAAATGCTTCTCAGTTTTGCTTTTTTCATTTGTTGCTATTATTTTGTGCATGCACATCACATCTCATTTTTATGCTCATGAGGAGATCAAACCATTCAATCCTAAAGGAAATCAACCTTGAATATTCAGCGGAAGGACCAATGCTGAAAGTATTATTTTGGCCACCTGATGTGAAGAGCCAACTCATTGGAAAAAACCCTGATATTGGGAAAGATTGAGGGCAAGAGAAGGGGGGCAACAGGGAGTAGATATTTAGGGGAGGGGATGAGATGGTTGGATGGCATCACTGACTCAATGCACACGAATTTGAGCAAACCCTGGAAGATAGTGAAGGACAAGGAAGCTTGGCATGCTGGGGTCCATGGGGTTGCAAAGAGTCAGACATGACTGAGAGACCGAACAACAACAAAAATGGTTTTGTGGTTAAACAGGATATTTATCTCACTAAATGAACATTCAAGGAGATAAAAATGACTTTGCCTAAGAATTTAGAGGCAGAAATCAGAATAAAACATGGGGTCTTCTATGTATGGTGGTAAAAGTATGCCCTGCACAAGAACACCTGGCTGAAGGAGAAGGGGTTAAAATCTGTGTTTTAGCTATCAAACTAGATGGC
The DNA here is from genome assembly GCA_006410635.1 of Cephalophus harveyi. Lineage (NCBI taxonomy): Eukaryota > Metazoa > Chordata > Mammalia > Artiodactyla > Bovidae > Cephalophus > Cephalophus harveyi. Next base: position 152,202 of record SJYT01069006.1, on the reverse strand, counting down.
CCTGGGGGCAGTGTCCCACCAGACTAATTCATAATGGGGCAACTGTGGACTACCGGGAGCCAAGATAAGGTTTGTGCTTTCTCTACTAGACCTCACTAGCATAGATTCAACGCACAGAGTTTTCAAAATTAAGCAAAGGGACTGAATGATAATAGTGTTTTCCTTCTCTGTTTGTAACTAAGATTATGGCATCTGGTTCCATCACTTCATGGCAAATAGAGGGGGAAACAGTGGAAGACTTTATTTTGGGGGGCTCCAAAATCACTGCAGATGGTGACTGCAGCCATGAAATTAAAAGACGCTTACTCCTTGGAAGGAAAGTTATGACCCACCTAGACAGCATATTAAAAAGCAGAGACATTACTTTGTCAACAAAGGTCTGTCTAGCCAAGGCTGTGGTTTTTCCAGTGGTCCTGTATGCATGTGAGAGTTGGACTATAAAGTTGAGCGCAGAAGAATTGATGCTTTTGAAGTGTGGTGTTGGAGAAGACTCTTGAGAGTCCCTTGGACTGCAAGGAGATCCAACCAGTCCATCCTAAAGGAAATCAATCCTGCATGTTCATTGAAATGACTGATGTTGAAGCTGAAACTCCATTACTTTAGCCACCTGATGCGAAGAGCTGGCTCACTGGAAAAGACCCTGATGTTGGGAAAGATTGAGGGCAAAAGAAGGGGGCGACAGGGGATGAGATGGTTGGATGGCATCACTGACTCAATGGACATGGATTTGGGTGGACTCTGGGAGTTGGTGATGGTCAGGGAGGCCTGGCACACTGCGGTTCATGGCGTTGCAAAGAGTTGGACATGACTGAGAGACCGAACTGAATTGAAACAAATTTACCTTAAGAATTAATACATTTCCATGACCTTAAATTATTTTCATAAACTCAGAATGAACTCTGACACAAGTGTAGTAAACTAGAACATAAACATATCTAACTTTACAAAATAGATGTGCTAGGGAAAAGGTATGCAGATATAAAAACTATGTCATATATTTCCTCTTCATGGTTCCAGTCTCAATAGCAACTGATTTTTTTTAAAGTTCAAACCAGTTCCACAACTCGGTTTAGTACTCCCGAGGGCTCAGGTGAATAAAGGAAAATATTCCTTTAAAAAACAGAATATTTTTTAATGTAAAGGAGACTATAATGCTTATTCTATTATTATGAGACTGAAGTCAGATGGATCAGCCATTTCTTTGAGGTTAAAGTTTGTTGTTTCACTCTCATTTAGTGAGAAACAAATGGAAGGAGGAAAAAGAAACAAACAAAAAAAACAGAAATTAAGAGCTAATTCAGGCATCCCTGCTAAGTTTTTCCCTAGCTATTATAGTACTATTCTGTGTTACAGCCCTCCTTAAACCTTCCTTCCCCATTATAATAGTTAAATAAATGAAGAAAGATTAATTTTGAGTAATAGCTGAAAACAGAGGTATCGTGGGTATTTGTGAATTTTTATCTCATCTGTAAGATCATAGAAAAAAATTATCTGAAGATGCTTGACTTTTAGGGACAAGTTAGAGGCAATATCCATTAGAACAGGACTAAAATCCAACTTGATTTCATTGAGGTTTCCAGGTCATCTTAAGAATCTCCATAATCTATGTAGGGAAAGGTGCAAATCTGATAGGTACAAACAACTGCAGCTTATTACTTCACCATGAAAGAAGTTAAGGACATGAAAGAGGATAAGTACGTACTTACCTTTCTCAAACTTAGAAAAGGCAACTGACTTGAGGCTACACTGATGACCTTTGCAAGTTCCAATCAGCTCACCAGCATTTACATCCCAAAATTTGGCTGTCTGATCACCTGCTGCTGTAACCTTTCAAAAATAAGGTATCATGGTTTAATAAAACCACCCTTTACCAGTATTTACCCAGATTCCCCCCAAAATGAAACTCACTTACAAGCTTAAATTCACCAGGGACCCAGGCCAGGTCAAAGACAGCATTCCAGTGAGCCATCCACTCTAAATGAAGAAAATGGTGAATGTGAAATGTCTAACTATGTTCTGTGGTAGCCATACCAACAATTTAAATGGCTTGAAAACTGTAGTAAAAACATCAGTGGTCAGTACAGTAAGGTCCATGGGCCAGAGAGAATTTGTGGATTCACACACATGCATTCCCTTCACTACCTCATAAAACTACCATTTGATATCAAATTGCTTTCCATGAGGGGATATATTCTCTAAAACAGAGTATTTGTGAAACATTCTAAAAAATCTTCATCATGCTCTCTGAAAGGAGTCTAAAGTACTTTAGTTTGACATTCGAAGTTCTGCTCACGTTGGCTGTTATCTCTCACTGTTCTCTATGTACCTTATTCCAATCAAACTGTATCACTTCCTCTATCCACATTACTTCTGATGCTTTCCTATCTTGAGGCCTTAGCAAATGCTTTTCCCTCTACTTGGAGTGTCTAATTCCACCTCCACTGGTCTAAAATACCACAGTCCACCTTAAATGTCCCATCATTTATGAAAAATTTCCCTCACCTTCTTTACTAGATGAGAACTTTCTGTAACCCCTGTGGTGTTTTCTTTGTATTTCATCTACATCATCTAAAGCCTTTTTTCTTTGAGTTTTTTCCCCAACACCTGAATTTGTTGTTGTTGCTGTTCAGTTACTAAGTCATGTCTGACCCTGTGACCCCACAGACTATAGCACGCCAGGCTCCTCTGTTTTCCACTATTTCCTGGAGTTCCCATGCTCAAATTCATGTCCATTCAGTCACTGATGCTATCTAACCATTTCATCCTCTGCCACCCTCTTCTCCTCTTGCTCTCATTCTTTCCTAGCATTAGGGTCTTTTCCAATGAGTTGGCTCTTCGCATCAGGCGGCCAAAGGATTGAAGTTTCAGTTTCAGCAACAATCCTTCCAATGAATATTGAGGGTTGATTTTCTTTAGGATTGACTGGTTTCATCTCCCTGCAGTCCAAGGGACTCTAAAGAGTCTTCTTCAGCATCACAATCTGAAAGCATCAGTTCTTTGGCTCAGCTTTCTTTATGGTCCAACTCTCACATCCACACATGATTACTGGTAAAACCATAGCTTTGATTACATGGACCTTTGTCAGCAAAATGATGTCTCTGCTTTTTAATATGCTGTCTAGGTTGGTCACAGCTTTCCTTCCAAGGAACAAGCATCTTTTAATTTCACGGCTGCAGTCACTGTCCATAGTGATTCTAGAATCCAAGGAAAGAAAATCTATCACTCCTTCCACTTTTTCTCCTTCATTTGCCATGAAGTGGTAGGACTGGAAGCCATGATCTTAGTTTTTATAATGTTGAGTTTTAAGCCAGCTTTGTCACTCTCCTCTTTTATCCTTATCAAGAGGCTCTTTAGTTCCTCTTCACTTTCTGCCAACAGAGTAGTATCATCTACATCTCTGAGGTTGCTGCTATTCTCCTGGCAATTTTGATTTCAGCTTGTGATTTATCTAGCATAGCATTTCACATGATGCACTCCACATATAAGTAAAATAAGCAGGGTAACAATATATAGACTTGTCATACTCCTGCCCCAATTTTGAATCAGTCAGGTCTTACCCCCTGGTTTGTACTGATCTAGTACTCCTATCTCTTAGAATTTTCCAGTTTGTTGTGATCCACAAGTCAAAAGCTTTAATATAGTCAATGAAGCAGAAGTAGATGTTTTACTGGAACTTCCTTGCTTTTTTCATAATCCAACCAATGTTGGCAATTTGATCTCTGGTTCCTCTGACTTTTCTGAACACAGCTAGTACCTCTGGAAGTTTTCAGTTCATGTACTGCTGAAGCCTACCTGGAAGGATTTTGACCATAACCTTGCTAGCATGTAAAATGAGCACAGCTGTATGGTAATTTGAACATTCTTTAGCACTGACCTTCTTAGTGATTGAAATGGAAAATGACCTTTTCCAGTCCTATGGCCACTGTTGAGTTTTCCAAATTTGCTGACACATTGAGTGTAGCACTTTAATAACATCATCTTTTAGGATTTGAAATAGCTCAGCTGGAATTCTGTCACCTTCACTAGCTTTACTTACAGTGATGCTTCCTAAGGTCCACTTGACTTCACACTCCAGGAAGTCCAGCTCCAGGTGAGTGACCATACCACTGTGATTATCTGGGTTATTAAGACTTTTTTGTATTCACTTCAGTTCAGTCGTTCAGTCATGTCTGACTCTTTGCAACCCCATGAACCACAGCACGCCAGGCTTCCCTGTCCATCACCAACTCCCAGAGTCAACCCAAACCCATGACCACTGAGTCAGCGATGCCATCTAACCATCTCATCCCGTCGTCCCCTTCTTCTCCTGCCTTCAATCTTTCCCAGCATCACGGTCTTTTTTCCAATGAGTCAGCTCTTCACATCAGGTGGTCAAAGTATTGGAGTTTCAGCTTCAACATCAGTCCTTCCAATGAATAATCAGGACTGCTCTCCTTTAGGATGGACTGGTTGGATCTCCTTTGCAGTCCAAGGGACTCTCAAGAGTCTTCTCCAACACCACACTTCAAAAGCATCAATTCTTCGCCATTCAGCTTTCTTTATAGCCCAACTCTCACATCCATATGTGACCACTGGAAAAACCATAGCCTTGATTAGACGGACCTTTGTTGGCAAAGTAATGTCTCTGCCTTTTAATATGCTGTCTAGGTTGGTCATAACTTTCCTTCCAAGGAGTAAACGTCTTTTAATTTCATGGCTGCAATCACCATCTGCAGTGATTTTGTACAGTTCTGTGCATTCTTGCCACCTCTTCTTAATTTCTTCTGCTTCCATTAGGTCCTCACCATGTCTGTCCTTTATCATGTCCATCCTTGCATGAGATGTTCTCTTGGTACCTCCAATTTTCTTGAAGCGATCTCTAGTCTTTCCCAAGTTCAGTTCAGTCACTCTGTCATGTCCGACTCTTTGCGACCCCATGAACTGCAGCACACCAGGACTCCCTGTCCATCACCAACTCCTAGAGTTCACTCAAACTCACGTCCATCCAGTCAGTGATGCCATCAGCCATCTCATCCTTTGTCGTCCCCTTCTCCTCCTGTCTTCAATCCCTCCCAGCATCAGAGTCTTTTCCAATGAGTCAACTATTCACATAAGGTAGCCAAAGTACTGAAGTTTCAGCTTTAGCATCATTCCTTCCAAAGAACACTCAGGGCTGATCTCCTTTAGGATGGACTGGTTGAATCCCCTTGCAGTCCAAGGGACTCTCAAGAGTCTTCTCCAACACGACAGTTCAAAAGCATCAATTTTTCAGCGCTCAGCTTTCTGCACAGTCCAATGCTCACATCCATACATGACCACTGGAAAAACCATAGCCTTGACTAGACGGACCTTTGCTGGCACAGTAATGTCTCTGCTTTTCAATATGCTGTCTAGGTGGGTCATAACTTTCCTTCCAAGGAGTAAGCGTCTTTTAATTTCATGGCTGCAGTCATCATCTGCAGTGATTTTGGAGCCCCCAAAAATTAAGTCTGACACTGTTTCCCCATCCATTTGCCATGAAATGATGGGACCAGATGCCATGATCTTAGTTTTCTAAATGTTGAGCTTTCAGCCAACTTTTCCACTCTCCTCTTTCACTTTCATCAAGAGGCTTTTTAGTTCCTCTTCACTTTCTGCCATAAGGGTAGTGTCATCTCTTTAAGGTCAGCAGAACTTTGCCTTATGCATAAAAGATACTTGTTCAATATAAATATTTTAAAGCAATGTTTCCCCACATTAAGTATAAAAAAATTTAACTTTTTGAAAGAAAAATTGTTTTTAACCCTAAAATGTTCTTTTCTTAACTCTCAGTAAAGATTTTGCTGCAGTTAACAGTTATTGACAGAAAGGCAGCCCACCATTTACTTTCAGTCTGGTCCCTAAACAAATTTAATCAGAAGTGAGTATCACTGAGAATTTATTCAAATAGTAATTTCCTTGTGGTGGTGGTTTAGTCGCTAAGTCATGTCTGACTGTTGAGATCCCTTGGACTGTAACCCGCCAGGATCCTTTGTCCATGGGATTCCCTAGGCAACACTGGTGTCGGTTGCCATTTCCTTCTTCAGGGGACCTTCCCAACCAGGAATCAAATCCAGGTCTCCTGCATTTCAGGCAAACTCTTTACCAACTGAGCTATGCGGGAAGCCTAATTTCCGTGAGGATTTATGAATTAATAATATTAAAACAAATATTTTAGATCTTGACTTACCTTTGATGCACTTCTTTCTATTGCTTTGTGATTCTGTGTTATACAACCTAACAAAGCCTTCTTCATTGGCAACTGCTAGTATATGCTCCATATTGGGAGCTACATAAAAAATAAAGAATAAAATAAAGAGTAAGAACAAATATTAAAGCTGAGTTTAAAGCTATATATATATAAACAACATAATATTGATTAATTGAAAACTACAAGGTAAACACAAAGAACCCGTTTGGAAAGAGGCAAGACAATTCTGCTCATATAACATCTGGTATAGTAGAGGTTTTTCTGAGTTAAAGATGGCTTAAAATTTCCCATAATATCTAATTTAGTAAGTGACTAAAAAACACTAATCTTCAGATAATCTCTTATTTAAAGGGGAGCTGAATCAAGAGTGATACCTGAATAAAACAAGAGTGGTACTAGCCAATGGCAAAAAAAAAACAAAGAGGGGGAGCATATGACATAGGCCTCCAGCAGGCTAACCCTATTAAATTAATATCCCTTTTCCTCAACTTTTTACTTTTCCCCTCTTAAACTTTTAACAGCAGGGACAAGCACTTCTACTTCTGAATATGTTCCCCAATGCATTGCAGAAGAGATAGATTTAATGAGATCAACATGATGGTTGAACCTTTGTAACCCTTTCCCGATATCAGATAAAAACAAACTAAAAATGACGCTATAAGAATCTTATGCGTTAGCAGAAATATATAATTATGAACAGAGATTAAGAAAAGTATATTTTATAAATGAGAAGAGAGGAGATATTAGAAAAACTCTACCATCTAATTTAATTTTTGTTAAAGAGACAGCTTAGGATATTTTCCCTCTAAAGAGTGAACCAGATCATTTCTGACCAAGCCTTGCTTATTCAGTAATTCTCTTACCAGAAGAGAAGGTGCATCCAAAAGGAGGGACTGGGGTTCCTGTTTCTCCGTAAGAAGTGTGCTCATCATTATAGGTGCACTGATAGCCAGGGAGCAGGGACTGCAGCGGGTACTGTGAAGACCACCCTAAAGGGAGACAAGATTCCTTATAGAGTCCAATATATCATCACATTTCAGTGCTTCTAACAAATGCAGAGGCAAAAATTCACTTTTAAAAGTTTCATATATTTTACTATATATCTATTCACCATCCATGGCCCTCTGGAATACAGTTTCAGGTATTTTCCTAAGTGGTCCTAAGGAAAAAATGAAAGAGCACTTCTCAACTTCTGGTGAGATACAGCTTTGGGCTTACCATCTTAAATGAAGACTCTTGCTAAACGTATTTAAGATGGAAAGACACTAGTGGCCTTTGTATGTTACTCCTTCCCCCATCCTTTGGTGACCATCACAAAAAATAACGACAAAGATTACCACAGCCATTCTTATCAAGTAAAATTCTATGTTTCTAGAGTTCTAAATCATTACTGCAAAGTTAAGTTACTAGCAACATCACACATAATCCAATGGTCAGAGTCAAAGAAAATAACGTAAGGTTGGCCAAAAAGTTTGTTCAGGTTTCTGGTAAGATGGTGTGGAAAGTCAGAATGAACTTTTTGGCCAATCCATAACATCAATGCACCTACTGTAGCCAGTTCAGTTCAGTCACTCAGTTGTGTCTGACTCTTTGCAACCCCATGGACTGCAGCACGCCAAGCCTCCCTGCCCATCACCATCTCCCGGAGTCTACTCAAACTCATGTCCATTGAGTCAGTGATGCCGTCCAACCATCTCACCCTCTGTCCTCTTCTCTTCTTGCCTCCAATCTTTCCCAGCATCAGGGTCTTTTCCAATGAATCAGCTCTTTGCATCAGGTGGCAAAAGTAATGGAGTTTCAGCTTCAGCATCAGTCCTTCCAATGAATATTCAGGACTTGATTTCCTTTAGGATTGACTGGTTGGATCTCCTTGCGGTCTAAGGGACTCTCAAGAGTCTCCAACACCACACTTCAAAAGCATCAATTCTTCAGTGCTCAGCTTTCTTAACAGTCCAACTCTCACGTCCATACATGACCACTGGAAAAACCACAGCCTTGACTAGACGGACCTGTGTTGGTAATGTAATGTCTCTGCTTTTTAATATGTTGTCTACGTTGGTCATAATTTTTCTTCCAAGGAGTAAGCGTCTTTTAATTTCATGGCTGCAGTCACCACCTGCAGTGATTTTGGAGCCCAAAAAAATAGTCTGTCACTGTTTCCCCATCAGTTTGCCATGAACTGATGGGACCAGATGCCATGATCTTAATTTTTTCAATGTTGAGTTTTAAGCCAGGTTTTTCACTCTCCTCTTTTCACTTGCATCAAGAGGCTCTGTAGTTCTTCTTTGCTTTCTGTCATAAGGGTCCTGTGTCACCTGCGTATTTGAGCTTATCGATATTTCTCTCAGCAATCTTGATTCCAGCTTGTGCTTCATCCAGTCCAGCATTTCTCATGATATACTCTGCATATAAGTTAAATAAGTAGGGTGACAATGTGCAGCCTTGACGTCCTCCTTTCCCAATTTGGAACCAGCCTGTTGTTCCATGTCCAGTTCTAACTGTTGCTTCTTGACCTGTACAGATTTCTCAGGAGGCAGGTCAGGTGGTCTGGTATTCCCATCTCTCCCAAGGCCCACTTGACTTCACATTCCAGGATGTCTGGCTCTAGGTGAGTGATCATACTATTGTGATTATCTGGGTCATGAAGATCTTTTTTGTATAGTTCTGTGTATTCTTGCCACTTCTTAATATCTTCTGCTTCTGTTAAGCTCATGCCACTAACATATTCACAAGTAAATATTAGTTCTTATACTCTCTTTCCTTTCCAGCACTGAAATTCTAGGACTCTAAAACATTAACAAGTCATAGTATCTTAAAGTTTATCACAGCAATTTTAAGCCCTGAATAGTAGTAGTAGGTAGAGTCTGGAAGTCTTTAAAGAAGGTGAAATCAAACACAAGTTTTGAAAGGAGAGTAAGTGCTCATTGAATACATGAAAGAGGAAGAAATTCAGATTGAAGGGAAAGCTTACTCTGCTTGGGTCAGAGACCTGATGTGTACTATGGTCCTAAAATAGTAAACCATCTACGAGGTTTTGTTTTACCATTTTGCCATGTAGGTTAACATATTTTAAATATATAAAACATTCATTTAGTATATAGTTATTGAGAACCAAATACAGTAAGCATTGGAGGAAACAATGAAGTTACAATCTAGAGAACTGTCTAAATAATTAAGAAACTCACTCATATTTTAGAGTACTCTCAATTCTTACTTTTGGTGATATAAAAAAATGTCATTTGGAGAAGACATCTTAGCCCGATATAATCTCACACAAATCTAGTTCTGCAGGTTCACAGAAATAACCTGAAGGAATACAAAGGAGGCAAAGAAATTCAACTCAGATTTAGTCGTTACTCCTGGGGGCATTACCTTAAGGCCAGATATCATTGTAACTGCTACTACGAAGTCACTTCAGTCGGTCCGACTCTATGTGACCCCATCAACGGCAGCCCACCAGGCTCCCCCGTCCCTGGGATTCTCCAGGCAAGAACACTGGAGTGGGTTGCCATTTCCTTCTCCAATGCATCAAAGTGAAAAGTGAAAGGGAAGTCGCTCAGTCGTGTCCAACTCTTAGCGACCCCATGGACTGCAGCCTACCAGGCTCCTCTGCCCATGGGATTTTCCAGGCAAGAGTACTGGAGTGGGGTGCCATTGCCTTTAAAGACCACTAAAAGAATAATATGAATACAATAATTAGTTATGTTGTAGAGTTCACAAATATCCATCTACAGACAGAAAGGCAGTACTTAAAAGCCTCCGTTCTAAAACGATTTAGAAACGATTCTAAAACAATTTAAAAACTCTAAAACAGCTTTTTACACAGAGTAAGATAGGGTGATCAATAAAATGACTTTTCGAGCTTAAATTCAAATTACATTAGGATTAATCTGTGGGAAAAATAAAGTGGAAATATATTCAAGGGAAAAAAACAACTATGTAGAATATCTAGCAGTTCATACTTTAAAAAATGGTTGATGTGACTATTAAATCATTACTATAGTATTTATAGTCTATTAGACACAGTTTAAAGACTGACGCAGCATTTTCATTAAGAAGGTAAACACAATGTGGTCAGAAATGATATATCCTTTGCATCTGTTTAAACTTTTGAAGAAAACTTCAAGATCAATTTAAAAATACACAGAAGAGTAATCAGCTTTCATTTTAGAAAGATCATTGGCAGCAATATGGGAAATAAACTGGAAAGAGGGAAACTAAGAGGCCATTCGAGAGACTTGTTATAGTCCAGACAAGAAGGTATAAAGGCCCAACTGAGGGAAACAGAATGGTAAGCATAATATAGATCCAAAATATGTGAAGAGGAAAAATCAGCAAAGAAGACACAGAGAAGGAAGGATTCAGGAGATTTTAAGGGAACTTCTCAGAAAGGGTATCTTGAGGAAAATGGAGGAATTCTGATTGACTTTCAGGTTTCTGACTGTGAAGATCAGTTTAAAACAATGAGACCATTTCCTAAAGTAGGTAATATAGCAGGTCAGGGAAAAAAGTGAGTTTGGTTTTGGTACATGAGTTTGAGATGTTTCTGGGACTGACCACCTGGATGAAGATGCTTATACACCTCTCATAGAAATAGATGTAAAGCGAAAAGAAGGTTGCAGACAATAGTGGAAGAAACTCTGGTTACAGCTATGATCACCCATGGGAGTTGGTAGAAACAGAAAAGGGGCCTAGGATAGATCATGGAAGGAGAAAGATGGTCCTACAAAGTTTGGTGCATGATATATAACAATGAATGAATTTCAGTGCCTAAACACAAAACAATGAATGAGCATTTGGGGGCTTGGTGTGGACTGTCTCAAAACATATCATAACAGCATATTGATTATTGTGAACTGAAGTTGCTTGAGAAGCAGCTGATGCAAGAAGGAAGCCCTGACCTTCCTGTCTCCCTGAAAGGCAGGAAATAAATCTCTCCTATGAAAGGTGCACTCCTTGCAACTGGAGGTAGAAGGTCACCCTTATCCGACAGAGGAAATTCAGAGCCAAGAAGCCTGTGTAAACAAACCTTGTAACTTCTTCTAATTTACTACCTCAAGCCCAAACTCTGTTTAGATTCCTTACTAATTACGTAGCCCAAACTTAAGTTCTTTGTCCTGTCAATTCCTCACAAACTTATTGCCTTTTTTTGGGTCTGAAAAGTATAAAAGCTGCCTGCTTTGGCCACTTCTTAGGTACCATTTCTATGAGATCTCCATGCACATGAATTAAAATTTGTTTTTCTCCTGCTAATCTCTTCTGTCTATTTTGTTATTAGTCCAGCCATATATACTCAATCAGGGTAGAGGGGAAAATTTACCCTTTCCCGAAAAATATTTACGAATCAGAGATAAAGTTGACAGACAGAATGTAGAGTTAAGAGAAGAATCTGTTTCAAAAGAAAAGACTACATAGCTTGCTCCAGGTCACACAGACAAGCAAGGAGTGGAGGTGAAATTAGGAAGACAGAGCTCTTAACTACCATGCTATACTGACATTCACGACACAAAGGATACAGAAGTTAGTAAAGCAAGGTCGCAGCAGAGACAGAAAGGAGAGGCTTTTAGAGTATAATTTAAAAGACTGTCTAAGGGATAAGGATGGTAGAGTTTTAGATTGGAGGAAGGAAGTTGATGAGCTACTCTCCAGTCTTCTCAATATCTTTTTTCAAGACCTATGCCTTAAATATAAAAAGCTCACTTCTCACATTTTCTTTTTGTTTTCCAAACGAGTTTCAAGGGAAAAGAAGACCTTGTTCATCTTTAAATGAATGAGGTTTCATTTGCAGCCAACATTAGTTTGGGTGGTAACTCCCTTATCAAAACCTTACCAGAAAGTTTCAGGTTGATGACACTCAAAACTAAAGCTCAAAATTCTTATTGCCAATGTTTTAACCTAAGGAACTCAAGAACTGGAAAGAATAAATTGGAAGCCTATATACTAACATGGAAGTATTTCCAAGTTCTATCGTAAAAGTAAAGAGATAAAACATTCTAATCCCATTTCCATAAATAACAATACTTCCTACTTCTGGCATTGAAAAACATTTTGGAATAAAATACTTCAATCTATTAATAGTGGTCATTTGTGGGAAATGTGCTTACGGGCATTTTTCAATGTATCACTACGAATTTTTATACCCTTGAATTAATCAGGAAGAAAAAATTCTGACCATGCTAGAAGCAGATGTTCTGTTCTCTCTGCCTGACTGAGTTCTTTTTAAGAGCCGATCCTATTCTCTGGTGTATATAGCAAACGGTAGGGCTCACTAGGTTTCCACTACAAATGAATGAATTAATCAATGAGTACGATCCTTGACGATCTCACACAGCTGTTCGTTCAGAAAGCCAGACACTCTCAAATGCACGCGTTTTCCAGTTAGCGTGCAAAACAGACATAAACCGTAATGGAGGTCAGTTAACTGAACGTCCCTCCCTCCCTCAGCCTACACGACTAAAAAAAGCCTCGATTACGACGAAAAGTATCTCGAGGGCACGAAAGTGTGGCTTTCTTCAGTATTCCTAGCTAGTACGAACTCATTCTGGCTGGGGGAGAACTCGGCGGCTGGGAAACTGAACTGAAATCGGCATTGGTCCGAGGAGTTGTTCTGGGGGAGGTGAATCCCGCCGGCAAGAGACAGCGGTTAGGGCCGTTACTCACCATTTCTCGGGACGCCAAACTGGGGCTGGCGGAGCACCGAATTGAAGAGCATCTGGGAAGGAGGAAAACGCTCAACTGAGGAAAAAGCCGTGGAAATACCTCCAGATTCAGCGGAAACTGTATCTCTGCGCCCCTTAGACCACGACTAAGTTATTGCCTCCAACTCCCGCCACTGTAAGCCCCGGTCACCAAACTCCCCGCCAAACTGACGTCACGCCCTCTGATTGGCTCTCGGCGCGGCGTCCGGGCGCGTACGAGTCACTTCCCCCTTCGAAGCCCCGCCTCCTTCTCGCCCAGCCGCGGGAACCTAGCGTTCCAGAGCTCCCTGAGCGCCTGCGCGGGGGGCCGCAGGGGCGCTGGCGAACGGCGGGGAGCCCAGGGCGCATGCGTAACACGGCTTGACAGAGCGCGGAGGAAAAATCCGCGAGAAGGTGGTGGAAGAAGATGGCGGTGGTGGGGCCGAGTTTGCAATCTCTATGAATAGGCTAATCGAGCAACTGTATCGGTCATGGCGTCAAACTCAACTAAGTCTTTTCTGGCAGATGCCGGCTATGGCGAACAGGAGCTGGATGCTAACTCTGCCCTTATGGAGTTAGACAAAGGTAGTCGAAAGAGCGGGCTGCGCGGGTGTGGGGGGAAGTGGCGCCACCACGCGGTGGTAGCCCCGCGAGAAGCTGGGAAGGCGCATGCGCGGTGCTTCCGGGGCGGGGCGGGGTCGGGTGCCTTTGCGTTTGGTGAGCCCAGAGCTTTTCGCGGCTTTGGGAGGTTGGCAGAAAACGGCAGCGTTGCTAGATTCGCCTTGTACGGCTGAAAAAGTAGAGAGCTCCCGCGAAAGGCTCGCTTGGACCACTTGAGGGCACAGCCCCGCGTTTTTCCACGCAGTTTCTAAAAGTGCTATATTGAAATTATGAAATTATTTTTCAGTATGTGCAGTTGAGACCGGGTCTTCACCAAGACTGCTGCATCTTGCACCGACTTTACAGCGATTCATTTGATTTCTGTAATTCTTACCTGCCGGTTACTAGGCAGGTAAAAAATAGGGCCAAGACATCCGAAAAGCATGTGTGAGTGTGGGAAGTCGCTCAGTCGTGTCCGACTCTTTGTGACCCCATGGACTGTAGCCTACCAGGCTTCTCCATCCATGGGATTTTCCAGGCAAGAATACTGGAGTGGGTTGCCTTTTCCTTCTCCAGAAGATCTTCCTGACCCAGGGATTGAACCTGGGTCTCCCGCATTGTAGGCAGATGCTTTACCGTCTGAGCCACCGGGGAAGCTCATAGCCCCTACTCATTCTCTGCTTCCCTGATAGCTCAGCTGGTAAAGAATCCGCCTTCAATGCAGGGTTCGATTCCTGGGTCCGGAACATCCGCTGGAGAAGGGATAAGATACCCACGCTAGTATTCTTGGGCTTCGCTTGTGGCTCAAGCTTAGTGTAATTGAAGCAGTGTATTTTAAGGGCAGGGTCAGATCAATGGAAAGATTAGAGAATCCGGACTTACTTGGGAACTTGTGTATGATGATTTTCTAACTATATTTCCTATATTTGGTAGTTTTAAAGGGGGTATTTGAAGCCTATCAATAAAGTAGTGTTACTTCTTAAAAACTACAATTAAGTCCTAAAAATACAATAAGTGAGACATCATATATCCTATTTCATCCATTAAGATACATATTTTTTCACATATTAACATCTCTGAAACTGAGAGTCATCTTAAAAACCGGTAAAATAAAGTCTTAGTTATTATTTAATTGGGCTTCTTTTGTGGCTCAGCTGATAAAGAATCCACCTACAATGCGGGGGGACTTGGGTTCGATCCCTGGGTTGGGAAGATCCCGTGAAGGGAAAAGCTACCCGTTCCACTGTTCTGGCCTGGAGAATTCCCTGGAGTGTATAGTTCTTGGGGTTGCAGAGAGTCGGATACGACTGAGCGACTTGCACACACGTTCTCTGCAAATGAGTTCAGTTTCCTTACGGCAGTGAAGGGATGGGGCAGGCTTGGTGTAATAGTAGAAGCTTTGGATAGACTTGAGTTGAATTCTAATTTCACTAGTTTTATGATCATGGACATGTTACTAAACGAAACTTAATCTTGGTTTTTTTCTCTGCAAAATGAGTAAAATACCACTGAGCTGGCAAAATTGTTGTAAATATTAATGATATAATAGTATGCAAAAAAGTCCTTATTAAATGCAGAAGAGATTTGCCTTATGTTTTAGATAGGGATTTGGAAGGCAAGGGCAGGTATTTCTTAGTAGAGAACTCAAAGTATTACAGTGACTCTTTTGTTTCAGTGTACTTGTTATTTTTATTGAATGGGGGAAACATCGCTTGGTGTACAGTTAATTTTTGATTAACTGTAGCCAGTGGGTAATATGTTAAGAACTGGACTAGCAGTTAGAGGGATTTTTAAGTCCACTTGGAGCCACTTCCCAGCCCTCTGACTTGGACACTATGTTAACTTTTCTGGGACTTAAATTTTTTTTTACCTTGTAGACATTTAAAGTGCAGTCGGTCCAGATAAGAGTTTCTCAGACTTAAACAAACTTTTAACTTGTTTTGATCAACATGAAAATTTCATAACACTTCAATGAGATATTCCTTTGGTTGAGTCACAGTAGTGCAAGTCCATCATCCAAGAAAATGATGTTGAGCTTTGCTTTCTCTTAAGAAAAACTATAGGGCTTATTTCCTTCTGAAATAGAAAATCATAATATCAGATGTGTTTTTTAAACACTGCATAACCTTTTCCTCCCTATTCTGTTAATTCCATCCTTATTCCCCAATAAGAGTTGCAGGTCTACATATCTAATATTTCTACTAAATCTCTAAAGAGATTTTCTACCACTGTGTTCTGGGTGGACTTATCCCATAATGACAGTAGAGCAGTAGTGTAGAACAGAATTGGGATGGGACTCTGAAGAAATGAGAGCTCTAGAATTATTTGATTCCTAAAAACTTGCGGTTGTGGTAAGAAAAAAATGTAACACAATTTTTCCTTCCCAAAAGTTGAAATAGGAATATTTTAGACCTGTAAGAAGTGTATAGATGGTTATTGAGTGTTTACCTGTAAACGAGGTGTCAGTCCTAGATCATGTTTAATCCTCCCAGCGGCACCTTGGGTGATGTAAGATGTTATTCCATTCCATAACATCTTACGGAAGAACGCAAAGTAACTTTTTGACCAACCCAGTATTTTACAGGTGGAAGTTGGTCTGGGGTTGCTTGAATACATGGATGCTCCACAGATACCAGCGGGGCTATTGCTGTAGAGAGGAGATGACTGTAATAATCCAGGGAGAAGAGAATAGTGGCTTGGGCCAGGTTACAGTGAAGCTGTGTGAAGTGCTGAGATTATGTATGTATTTTGAAGGTAGGGCCAACAAGATTGGCTAATGAATTAGTTGAGGATGTGAGAATAAGAGGTCAGGAGAAACTCAGGTTTCTTGGGGTTTTTTTGGTCAGAGCTATTGGAAGTATATATGGTCATTTAATGAGTGGATGAAATCAGATCATTGTGGGACTATTGAATTTGAGCTATCTCTTAGACATTCAAATGGAGATGTTGGATAGGCAGTTAGATACACAGATGTGATAGTTGAAGTCCATTATAAAGAAGTATCTGTAGCACGAGTGTCAAGAAACCCACTTAGGAAATATTGCCATTTTATAACCTGTTATATGGTTATGACTGTTGCACTTTGTTCTGAGCATTTTGAGCAAGCATGGCAGTAAGGTATTTATTTCTGATCTCTCTAGGAATAAATGGATGTTCTTTTAAAGCTGACTGAAGTCTATTTGTTTAGGATGTAGTTAGTAACACAGGAAAATAATCATTCATATAATAGTCATTAATTCATTTAATAAATATTTACTAATCACCTGCATTGTGTTAGGCACTTAAACTTAGAGCTGTATTAGTGAACAAAACAGCTTTAGGAACCTCACCTGAGGGAGGGAGGTTCAAGGAGGGGACATAGACTATGGCTAATTCATGTTAATGTATGGCAGAAATCAAACCAGTACTGTAAAGCAATTATCTTTCAATTAAAAATAAGTTTTTTTTTTTTTTAAAGACCAAAAAGTGGGCAGTGGCCCAATTTCTGGAAATCTCCTCCCCTCCCCCCAAATAGTTGGACTAATCCTCCCACTCATTAGAATACAAAATTATCCAGCCCAGAAAAACTAACCATGGCCACATTTCAAGACCACGGCACTCGCCCTCTGTCGTGGTCCACACTGTATCTATGGAGTGTGTTTCTCTTTGAATAAATCTGCTTACCTATGGAAAAAAAAAAGAAGCTCACCTAAGGAATCAGGACTAGATTAAATATGGCCTTGTTAGGACAAGAAGTTTAGATTTTATGAGAAGACATCGAGAAGTTTTTAAGTAGAGGACTGACATGGATTGGTTTACATTTTTGAGGATCACTTTCGCTCCTATGTAGAGGTCTTTTTGCCTTCCCCTTTTTAAAGTTTTAAGCTGATAACCATGCTGCCTGAGCTATGAAGACAAAGCAAACAGAGTTAAGTGTTAAATCAAGTACAACTTACGTATATTGGACATTTCATAATACAGCGCATCATTTCTATAGTACAGGCATTACAAAGGACATACTTCACATAATTTATTCAGTTAGTGTAACTTTTTCACTAAACATTGTCAGTCTAAAGATTTTTAAGTCAGCTGATGGGAAGTGTCCCGATGATTTAGGAAAAGGTACGCAAGATCTCCACCCTGGGTGGAAAGGAGAAGCTACTGTAGAAGACACCACTCAGCCTGCCTGCTTTCTGTGAGGTTGGTCCTGGGAGGGATGAGATCAAAGAGCAATGGAGAAGAGAGCAGTTTCCTAAACCTGTGCCTGGGCAGTGAGAAAGGAGGACATGCAGGGGTTGGAGTTGTTAGCCGAGGTGCTGGTGAGCTTAATGCTGCATGGAAAACTTGACGGTATGTTCAATGAAGAAATTGATAATGAAACAGAAGGATGCCGTAAATCAGGACAACTATCTTGTCTCCCTTATTTTTCCCTTAGATGCTATCACGTCACCTATGTTGGCAAACATCTGAATTCTCAGACTGAAGAAGAGCACAGGTTGCTTTTACACTGTCCATATTGGCACAAATGTAGTTGGCATGATAAATAAATGTGAGGCCTTGCAAGTATCCTCATATCCCCTTCCAAAGAGGGAGATCTCTGCAGCCCAGATTGTACCAAGTGACTTAATTCCATGCCATAAGTGATTCAGAAATGGACATGTGATCCACACTGAGTCAAATTCTTTCTCTTTAAGAATCTGTACTACCAGACCAAGCTTAGTGTTGAGAAGTGGACCTCTTGGCATTGGCACGTGTACACTCAGTCGTGTCTGACTCTTGGTGACCATCCTCTGTCCATGGAATTTTCCAAGCAAGAATAGTGGAGTGGGTAGCCATTTCCTACTCCAGGAGATCTTCTCGACCAAGGGATCGAACCCATCTCCTGCATTACAGGTGGATTCTTTCCCACTGAGCCACCTTGGAAGCCCGTGGACCTCTAAGATCACGTATAATAGAATTGAGGTGAAGGTCAGACTGTTAACCCAAAGTCACATGAAAACAAGCATTATAATGGACTGTTTCTTAAAGCCAGTGATCCCTTGGCCACCTGTGAGAATTGATCCAAAAATTCATGACCCTTCTTTGGTTCTTATTGAAATCCACAGATTCATTTTTATGTGTGGCTAAGAGCTGTTATCTTATAACTTACAAAATAAGTTATTGAATATCCTGAAAGTTGGTGTTCATAACGTTAATTTGTATATGATTCTAAATCAGTGTTCTTTGGGCATATTGCACAATATTGCATACCTTCTCACCATGTATATTTATAGACAGTTTCTGAAATTTGGGGAAAGGATGCTTTGTTATTAATGCTTCATCAGTTGAATTGACTATCATAGCAGTTTTTTATTCTTGCTTTTTAAATATAATTTACTGAGATGTTACCATGATTGGTTTATTAAGCTGTGGGTTGTGGGATGGCCTTGGTATTACGTGTGGTGCATGCTTGTGTTTGTATTTCTCCCTTCCTTTGTTCATTTTTAGGGAATAGAGTTTAAGATGTTCTGGTTTAAGACATCAGGATGTTATGGTTTCATTTTGAATCATCCTTACACCTTAGCTAAAGCAAATGTGTACAGTAATATGTACTCTCATTACAGTTTGTATTGGCAGTGTTCTTTGTGGTGGATATTAGTCATATTGGTGGTCCCTTAGTGTCTTACGAACATTCTCCTGTGCTTGAGGAGTGGCCCACATCGTATGCCCGTCTCATTGAGGTGGAAGCAGAAGCTCACTTTGCTAGTTTCCCTTTCAAGTGCACAGGATGTGAACTAGGCTTTGCCAGCCAAACTTCCTCCAGGCTCTGGGATGCAGTTTAGAGACACAGGAAGGCAGAGTTGAAGAGCACACTGGCAGTTTCCTGCCCTGGCAGCAGCGATGGCTGCAACATTCCTCGATGACAGGAGTGCTAATTCTCTCACCTGGTGCTTCCCAGCAACACAAGGTTTAGTCGTCTAATCAGTTTGGTAGGGTGGAGTTAAGTATTCCTAAGAGTTCAGCCTTGAAACTGTTTATTACTTTAATAAACCCTTGGTAAGAACTCACTTCCTGCCTAATCAGAGTTAGCTTCTGTTGCTTGCAGCTAAGAACTCTGACTGATACAGGCTACCTATAAATGTATGTTGTTTTAAAAACTTGGAATTTGTCATCCTTCAGAAGTATACCACTCTGAAATCCCATTGGAATCTCTTCTTTAGTTTTAACCTTTATCCTGTAGTTGCTTGCTGGAAATGCATTTTAGCATAATAATTAGGACCAGATTGCTAGGATTTGAATTCCGTCTCTACCATATATTAGCTGTTTTTCTTAGGCAAGTTGCTTACCTATTCTTTACCTGTGTATTTTTAAAATGGGAATTACTGAATAATATCTAACTTCTATTAGTGAGAGTTTAATACATGTAAAATGTTGATTAGGGTGTCTGACACAGAATGAGCATTTAACATGCATCATCATCATCATCATCTTCATGATTAACTGCTGTTTTAATTGTTTTCTTTTTTCATGCAGACCTCAGAAAACTCATCTGTCTACTTCCCTTACATTTCAGCCCCTTGGCATTTTTATCCAGCTTGGATTTCCTGGTCCTTCATTTCATTAATTTCTTACCAGTACTTTAAATTTTCATCCAAGATTCTATTCTAGTCACGTGTGCCCAAAGGCAGCCAAAAATTGCTGGAGAAAGTCATACGACTAGGTATGTTTGTGGCTATTATCAGAAATGATACAAACCCTAACTGGCTTTCAACACAGACCTGCGATACTATGATGTTTCTTTAATCACGACTCTCTCAGCTTCTTCAGAGACATTTCACATCTTTTAAATTTTCAGAAAAAGCCCAAATCCTGGGTTTTATATGAAATCTCATTTCATTTTTTAAGATTTGACAGTGCATTCAAAACCTTTAAAAAACATTGTATCATAAAATTATTCTGATGGCCAGATTCAGGGGTCTACTATTAATAGTTTTAAGTCAAATAAGATACATGGCAAAGACCAGCTTGAGGATCTACTTGCCTTTCTTCTCAAAGCAGCCTCATGGCTGCCTGGGCCCCCACCCTGGAGATTTGCTAGGTTTGGGGAGAAACCCTAGCATAGGCATTTTTGAAAAATTTCACAAACATTTCTGATGCACAACCAGAGCTGATAAACCACTGGACTAGCAAAGTGTTCTGCACATTTTAAGTGAGAAATAGGAGAAATTTCACTGCTGCCAAATGAATTTTGATTGAGTAAGCAGTTTACAGACAACTTGCTGTAGTTCTTCCTAGTCTCCCTGTGTGTTGTGACTAAGTTAAGCACTGTTTATCTCCAGGTACTGGAAGGGAAGAGAACTCCGTTTCTTTGGCGGGAGAATAAAAGGTAAAATACAGTAAAAGGCAATCACATCCGTCCACAGTAGGTCTTCACAGGAGCATTCTTATGGTCACGCTTAGCTCTTTTGATCAGGGCATTTTCCCTCAGATTTGTTGTAGCTAGCATCAGAAGTAAAGTGAATAACCTTTCTTAAACCCCTCTAAGAGTGAGATCTGTTTGTGCTGAGCCCCTGTTTCCGGTGCTTGGCTTATACTGGAGTTAAAATTGTCCTGGAGCAAGCCAGCTGGATACCATACTGTCGCAGGCTCGGAATGATCTCCTGGGGAGAGCAGTGAGCAGCTCAGAAGAGAGGTCTTTGCTCCCTTCTCCAGGGTTGGAACCTGGGTAGCCTGGATGGAAAACAGGAGTCCTGACCAGTAGTCCGCCAGAGACTGGAGGCTAGAAACAAAAGGGCCTTGGCTCTTTCCCCAGTTTAAAAGCAAGCATGTTTTCAGGAGGCAAAAACCATGAAAACAGGTAAAAGTTTTATTAGGGACACAGCATAACATGTGGGGGAGCACACAGAAACAGTTTAAGATAGAAGCAAGGCAGAATTACATACCCTGAGCAAGAGGGTTTGGGTATCCTGTCTAATGAGGAGGAGCGCTGTAAACCAGAAACGAGGCAGACACACACACCAGGGGAGGAGGGCGGGCATCCTGAATGAGGAGCACAGAAAGAATGTGGTTAAATCACTTAAACAGGACAGTCCTTCTGGGTCTTTGTTTGCATTTGGCCAATTATCTTGTTTCTTTCTTTATGCCTGACTGGTCCTAGGACCCTCCCCAAGATGGGTGTGCAACTTTTTGTTATGATGGATACCACCACACAGGCTTGTGGGTGCATGTCCACGCTTACTGTGGGGGGGGGGGGGATGCTTCCCTTTTTGACCCCCAAATCAGCCTTCCTATGATGTATACGTAGGGAAGTCTTCCCTGACCTCAGGAATGGGGACCTTATCTCTCTACTTTAGCAGAGCTCAGCTTTTGCCACTAGCTTTGTCCTTGGGGTATCTGGATGAGAAGAAAGCTTCAATTTTATTCCACTTAACAAACACCAGCTGTTGGGCCCAGAGGTTTCAGGAATGGGGACCTTATCTCTCTACTTTAGCAGAGCTCAGCTTTTGCCACTAGCTTTGTCCTTGGGGTATCTGGATGAGAAGAAAGCTTCAATTTTATTCCACTTAACAAACACCAGCTGTTGGGCCCAGAGGTTCATCTACCTCCTACCACAGGAATGTTGCTATATCATAGGCCTTAATGCACTTCTTAACCTCAGATATGCAGATGACACCACCCTTATGGCAGAAAGTGAAGAGGAACTAAAGAGCCTCTTGATGAAAGTGAAAGAGGAGAATGAAAAAGTTGGCTTAAAGCTCAATATTCAGAAAACGATCATGGCATCTG
The DNA here is from genome assembly GCA_006410635.1 of Cephalophus harveyi. Taxonomy (NCBI): domain Eukaryota; kingdom Metazoa; phylum Chordata; class Mammalia; order Artiodactyla; family Bovidae; genus Cephalophus; species Cephalophus harveyi. Next base: position 129,972 of record SJYT01069006.1, on the reverse strand, counting down.
GTCCCATCATTTCATGGCAAATAGATGGGGAAACAGTGGCTGACTTTATTTTGGGGGGCTCCAAAATCACTGCAGATGGTAACTGCATGAAATTAAAAGATGCTTACTCCTTGGAAAGAAAGTTATGACCCACCTAGACAGCATGTTAAAAAGCAGAAACATTACTTTTTCAACAAAGGACCGACTAGTCAAGGCTGTGGTTTTTCCAGTAGTCATGTATGGATGTGAGAGTTGGACTATAAAGAAAGCTGAGCGCTGAAGAATTGATGCTTTTGAACTGTGGTGTTGGAGAAGACTCTTGAGAGTCCCTTGGACTGCAAGGAGATCCAACCAGTTCATCCTAAAGGAGATCAGTCTTGGGTGTTCATTGGAAGGACTGATGTTGAAGCTGAAACTCCATTACTTTGGCCACCTGATGCGAAGAGCTGACTCATTGGAAAAGACCCTGATGCTGGGAAAGATTGAGGGCAGAAGGAGAAAGGGGTGACAGAGGATGAGATGGTTGGATGGCATCACCAACATCAATGGACATGAGTTTGGGTGGACTCCGGGAGTTGGTGATGGACAGGGCAGCCTGGCATGCTGTGGTTCATGGGGTCGCAAAGAGTTGGACACAACTGAGCAACTGAACTGAACTGAACTGAATGCATTTCTCTCTTTTGCACCCTACCTTCTCATTTCCTCTCTTATAAGACTCTCATATCAGAAAATAAGCAAGACATTTACTGTTCTTTAGCTCATGTACCCAAGGCTCTGTTACAAGAATAAATGTCTATCTTAAATAAAAATTGACCACACTAGAGAAATCAGAATATTTCTCTGGCAGATGCAAAATTATCTTTGGCACATTTTGAATCAGTTTAAATAAATTGGTCTGAGATTCTGTTTTAAAGGGAAGGTAAAGTGGATCATATTCTGTTGAAGAGACTCCTTGTGCCTAGACTACTTCCTTCTTTCCCTTTTTCATCCCAACTAAGGGTCTAGAATAAATGTCTATCTTAAATAAAAATTGACCACACTAGAGAAATCAGAATATTTCTCTGGCAGATGCAAAATTATCTTTGGCACATTTTGAATCAGTTTAAATAAATTGGTCTGAGATTCTGTTTTAAAGGGAAGGTAAAGTGGATCATATTCTGTTGAAGAGACTCCTTGTGCCTAGACTACTTCCTTCTTTCCCTTTTTCATCCCAACTAAGGGTCATTTGGCTTCCCTGGTGGCTTAGAGGTTAAAGCGTCTGCCTCCAATGCGGGAGACCCGGGTTCGATCCCTGGGTCGGGAAGATCCCCTGGAGAAGGAAATGGCAATCCACTCCAGTATTCCTGCCTGGAAAATCCCATGGACAGAGAAGCCTAGTAGGTTACAGTCCACGGGGTCGCAAAGAGTCGGACACGACTGAGTGACTTCACCTAAGGGTCATTTATTACAAACAGAACTTTGCTGTCATGTGCATCACTCAACCAGGGAGAGAGAGAGAGGGAAGCAAACCCAATTGCTCTGGGTTCCCCCAGCAGTCCCCCGGCACATGTACACAAGCACACATCTCTCCCTTCTCTGCCTTCACCTCTGTCTGGGGGCTTGCCTTTCTTTCCCTTCACTGCCCTGGCTTTGTGTCCCTTGACCACCTTTCAAGGCTTCAGGAGCCATTGCTAGTCACCTAGAAGGTCTCAATTGGCACTTAGTGCATTTAATGGGAAGAAGACTCCAAGAGCTCCTAGTGGCAGTTCTTGTATGTATGGAAGTTGCTAAGTGAGGTGTGTAGGGAGAGGGGAGCAGACAAAGAAGGGATATGTTCTGAATATCTCAGTTAAAGAACTTTTATTATAAGCAGCCATTAGATTACAGAGTACTGTTAAGTACTGATGGTGCTATTATTTTTTCCTATAAGGAAATATGTTCCAAGTACCAGATAACTAACCTGAGTGTGCCTACAGAACTGAATTCATTCGTAAGTTGTAGAAATTGCATGTGCACATTTACTTTGTAAGTCTTCCACATTGAGACGAAGAGGCACCCAGGAAAGAGCCCTCTGTCCACTGGGAATCAACTGCACAGTGTAAGGGCGGTGAGTTCAGTTTCAGTCAGTGTCTCACTGAGGACTATAGCCCTGGACACAGCTTTCCTGAAAGCTCTGAGAAATCGCTTTGAAGACGTAGGGGGAGAGGTCAGTGTATTATGCAATTTTGACTAAGGAGTATGTGCAAGCCGGCAGACATCTCGGTAGGTTACTGACAGTTTCAAGGAACACAAATCTCAGTTAATGACTTCAGTGCCTTTCTAAGTGTGGGAAAATGCAGGACTCCGGGTTCATAAACTTTTCTCCCCTGAAATATAACTGCCTAAGGGCATGTTTGGCCTGTTTTCCTTAAAACACAGAGTGCCTCATCTAGTTCTTTAAACTGAATTCCTTTCAGGGTGTACTGCAGGTCAGTGACTCATTCCTCGTAGGACTGAATGGCGAGCGACATTCCTTGTTTTAACCCCAGATAGTTCCTTTGTCATTTTTAAACAATGACCAAACTTTACTGAACAGAGGTATTCATGGGCACTTATTCTTGTGCAGATATAGGTGAAGTCGCTCAGTCGTGTCCGACTCTTTGCGACCCTGTGGACTGTAACCTACTAGGCTTCTCCGTCCGTGGGATTCTCCAGGCAAGAATACTGGAGTGGATTGCCATTTCCTTCTCCAGGGGATCTTCCTGACCCAGGGATCGAACCCGAGTCTCCCGCATTGGAGGCAGACGCTTTAATCTCTGAGCCACCAGGGAAGCCCTGTGCAGATATAATCAGCATTTTATAAGTGGCAAAATAATAAAAGAATTATTTGAAGGTGATACTATAAATTTCATATCAGGATATTCATTCTTAATGGACTTTTTTAAGGATTGAACATTAACTATTTGTTGGATTTTTGAAAAATCAAATTCGTTGAGGGAATTCCCTGGTGGTCCAGCATTTAGGGCTCCATGGTTTCACTGTTGAGGGCCTGGGTTCAATCTCTGATCTGGGAATTAAGATCCCATAAGCAGCGCAGCCAAAAAAAAAAAAAAAGGAATCATTCGTTGAGGCATAATTTGTGTGTAATAAAGTTCTCCAAATGTGTATAGTCATGAAACCACTGCCTGGAATATTTCACCCCGAGAACTTGCTCGTGCCCCTTTGCGGTCAGTCTTTCTTTAGCTTTCGGCAGCCACTTTCCACTTTCTGTCTTCATAGCTTTGCCTTTTCCAGAATGTCATGTAATATATATATAGTCATAGAGTAGTCTTTTGGGTCAGACTTTTTTCATTTAGCATGACGATTTTGAGATCCGCCCATGTTGTGCATCAGTAACGGGTTCCTTTTTTTTTTTTTTTGCTGCTGCTGTTGTTCTGTCACTAAGTTGTGTCTGACTTCTTTCCACTTTCTGTCTTCATAGCTTTGCCTTTTCCAGAATGTCATGTAATATATATATAGTCATAGAGTAGTCTTTTGGGTCAGACTTTTTTCATTTAGCATGACGATTTTGAGATCCGCCCATGTTGTGCATCAGTAACGGGTTCCTTTTTTTTTTTTTTTGCTGCTGCTGTTGTTCTGTCACTAAGTTGTGTCTGACTCTTCCTGACCCCGTGGACTGTAGCACTCCAGGCTTCCCTGAGCTTCACTGTCTCCTGGAGCTTGCTCAAACTCATGTCCGTTGAGTCAGTGACGCCATCCAACCTTTTCATCCTCTGTTGCCTCCATCTCCTCCTGCCCTCAATCTTTCCCAGCATCAGGGTCTTTTCCAGTGAGTCGGCTCTTCGCATCAGGTGACCAAAGTATTAGAGCTTCAGCTTCAGCATCAGTGCTTCCAATGAATATTCAGGGTTGATTTCCTTTAGGATTGGCTGGTTTGATCTTGCTGTCCAAGGAACTCTCAAGAGTCCTCTCCAGCACCGCAATTCGAAATCGTCATTTCTTCGGTATTCAGCCTTCTTTATGGTCCAACTTTCACATCTGAACACAACTGCTAGAAAAACCATAGCTTTGACCAGATGGACCTTTGTTGGCAAAGTGATGTCTCTGCTTTTTAATATGCTGTCTAGGTTTGTCATAGCTTTTCTTCCAAGGAGCAAACATCTTTTAATTTCATGGCTGCAGTCACTGTCTGCAGAGATTTTGGAGCCCAAGAAAACAAAGTCTGTTACTGTTTCCATTTTTTTCCCCATCTATTTGCCTTGAAGTGATGGGACCGGATGCCATGATCTTAGTTTCTTGAACGCTGAGTAGGAGACTACTGTATGGAGCTATCACAGTTTGTTTATTCATTCACCAGTTGATGGACTGGGAATTTTTTGCCATTGTAGTGGATGTGTAGTGGTATCTTACTGTTGTTTTTAATTTATAGCTCCTGGATGACTAATAATGATGAGCATCTGTTCATGTGCTTATGTTTGCCATACGTATTTCCTTTGTAGTGAAATTTCTCTTCACATCTTGCCCATTTAAAAAACTGAGTTTTCTAGAGATATAAGAGCTATGGATGAAGTCCTTTATCAGATACATGTTCTATAAATATCTCTTCCAGTATGTGGCTTGTTTTTTTATTCAGAAAAGTATATTTTGAAAAGCATTAAGTTTTAAATTTTTATGAAGTTTTAACTTATTATTTTTTAATCTTTAAAAAGCCCACTTTTTGTGTTTTATCTAAGAATTATTTGCATAATACAAGCATACAAAAATTTCTTCCTTATTTCTATATGCTTCATAATTTTAGCTCTTACTCTTAGGTCTGTGGTTCATTTTGAATTAATTTTTGTATATGGTGCAAATTAAGGATTGAGTTTCTTTTTTTCCTCTTTTAAATTTTTCTTCTTTTACACTTTTAATTCTTAAAACTCAGTTTTTTAAATGGGCAAGATGTGAAGAGAAATTTCACTACAAAGGAAATACGTATGGCAAACATAAGCACATGAACAGATGCTCATCATTATTAGTCATCCAGGAGCTATAAATTAAAAACAACAGTAAGATACCACTACACATCCACTACAATGGCAAAAAATTCCCAGTCCATCAACTGGTGAATGAATAAACAAACTGTGATAGCTCCATACAGTAGTCTCCTACTCAGCGTTCAAGAAACTAAGATCATGGCATCCGGTCCCATCACTTCAAGGCAAATAGATGGGGAAAAAAATGGAAACAGTAACAGACTTTGTTTTCTTGGGCTCCAAAATCTCTGCAGACAGTGACTGCAGCCATGAAATTAAAAGATGTTTGCTCCTTGGAAGAAAAGCTATGACAAACCTAGACAGCATATTAAAAAGCAGAGACATCACTTTGCCAACAAAGGTCCATCTGGTCAAAGCTATGGTTTTTCTAGCAGTTGTGTTCAGATGTGAAAGTTGGACCATAAAGAAGGCTGAATACCGAAGAAATGACGATTTCGAATTGCGGTGCTGGAGAGGACTCTTGAGAGTTCCTTGGACAGCAAGATCAAACCAGCCAATCCTAAAGGAAATCAACCCTGAATATTCATTGGAAGCACTGATGCTGAAGCTGAAGCTCTAATACTTTGGTCACCTGATGCGAAGAGCCGACTCACTGGAAAAGACCCTGATGCTGGGAAAGATTGAGGGCAGGAGGAGATGGAGGCAACAGAGGATGAAAAGGTTGGATGGCGTCACTGACTCAACGGACATGAGTTTGAGCAAGCTCCAGGAGACAGTGAAGCTCAGGGAAGCCTGGAGTGCTACAGTCCACGGGGTCAGGAAGAGTCAGACACAACTTAGTGACAGAACAACAGCAGCAGCAAAAAAAAAAAAAAAGGAACCCGTTACTGATGCACAACATGGGCGGATCTCAAAATCGTCATGCTAAATGAAAAAAGTCTGACCCAAAAGACTACTCTATGACTATATATATATTACATGACATTCTGGAAAAGGCAAAGCTATGAAGACAGAAAGTGGAAAGTGGCTGCCGAAAGCTAAAGAAAGACTGACCGCAAAGGGGCACGAGCAAGTTCTCGGGGTGAAATATTCCAGGCANTCTTATTGGGTTTTTTAAATAACTGTGTTGCTTAGTTTCCAGTATATTTGAAAATTTTTTAATATTTTTCTCTTACTGATTTTTAATTTAATTCCATTATGTTGTAATGGAGAACATATATAATATGATTTCAGTCCTTTCATATTTGTTGAGATTTACTTGTGGCCCCAAATATTCTGTCAATTCAACCTTTAAAAAAAAAGTTTCTCTTTCATTATATCTTAAGGTGGCACTTCCCAAAATTACTATTTCATGTGTCATTTTTATTTTTGAAAACATAACGAGTTACTGTTGTACTTTATTTAAGAATGATTGTAATTTTATTGTGTAAATAATTTTAGTCTGTAATACTGTGTTGGTATTTGCTGTTTTTGCCTTCATATAGTCAAAAATTTCTAATCTGTTCTTCCCTTTTAATGGTTTCCGTAGGTCTAAGATCTGGCAAACTTGGTGAACAGTGTGAAGCAGTTGTCCGTTTTCCCAGGCTCTTTCAGAAGTATCCATTCCCCATTCTCATCAATTCTGCATTCCTAAAGTTAGCTGATGTTTTCAGAGTTGGGTAAGTCTTTTTAATTAAGCCTTTGGTGTCCTAAAGCACTTTGTTCGTATTTTTTTGTTTTATATTGTAGTCTGCATTCGTTTTGCCTTTTCGGGCTTCCACATGATGGTTTTTGTTTTTGTTTTTTTACTGTTTTAGTGGACGCACATGGAAATTCACAAAAAATTTTGGTGTGAAATTTAATGGCATTTTGAGCCAAAGTAAAGGGTATAAGGCAGAGAGTACTTATTTCTTTGGGGGACAGGATAATTCAAAATTAAAGACAACCTTGATACATAATTGTGTATTTTGGAAATATCTGTGGCTTTGTGCAGTTCATTTTGAGAAGTTTCTGATTTAACAGTTTATTTTTATAACATGAGATTATGGGCCACTGTGAAGTGCCTGAAACATGTAAGCAAAGCCTGAATATATACCTGTTCTGTCTCTATGCCATTCCCTCTCCCACTTCTTTCCACCATTCTCCATATACTCGTGTGCTTACACACAAACCTAATCAGACTTGCAGAAAAGAAGCTGTAGAATTAGCTTGAGAGGAGGAAGACCATCTTCTTGGTTCTAGGATTGAGGACATTGAGTTTGGCTCCCAGGCTTCTCTCTACGTTACAGCTGTTTGGGTGCCTTCCTGCAGGACTGCAGGCTCTGCTAACTACTTATGCTTAGTACTCTTCTCAGGGTCCTACATCCATGGGTTCTACCAACCATGGGTCAAAAATATTTGGGAAGATAATTCCATAAAGTTCCAAAAAGCAAAACTTGAACTTGCCACCCACTGGCCACTAGTTACATTGTACTTATACTAGTTTACATAGCATTTACATTTTATTAGGTATTATGAGTAATCTAGAGATGATTTAAACTATGTGAGAGGATGTGCAGGCACTGTGCCATTTTGCAGAAGGGAGTTCAGTCTCCAAGGATTTGGGTTTGAGGAGGGGCTAGTCCTGGAATTAGTTCCCCTCCACACTGCGGATATCACAGGATGACTGTACAGACTTTTGACTGTCTCTGTGGTAAAACAGAATGTTAAGATTGAAAAACATTGGCCTGTTGCTCAAATTTATTAGTATCATTTGTGTTGCTTTGATTCCTAATTAAATATTACTTTCCTAAAGTGGTCTAATTCATTTTATCTGTGGTTCTTCCTAGAAACAATTTCCTGAGGCTGTGTGTACTTAAAGTTACCCAGCAAAGTGAGAAGCATTTGGAGAAGATCCTAAATGTGGATGAGTTTGTGAAGAGAATTTTCTCTGTGATTCATAGTAATGACCCTGTTGCAAGAGCCATCACACTCCGGTATATGCTCTTACGCCGCTGAGTCACCACGAGATTGTTTGAGCTGTATTTCTATACCCCAAAAGGCCGTACATTTACTTCTCTTATTCAGAATATTAGGAATTCATTTTTGTTTTTCCTAGTAAGAGTCAATGAGAAAATATGGTAACCATCCCAATCTATAAATGCTTTAGAGCTAACCATCTGTGATACAGTTTTGGTAACTTATGTTTGAGACACTCGTTTTGTAGGTAGATGTTCTGATCTGTTAACTCAAATGTAAGTATGGTTTGAAAGAAAGAAAGTGAAGTTGCTCAGTCATGTCCGACTCTTTGTAATCCCGTGAACTGTAGCCTACCAAGCTTCTCCATCCATGGGATTTCCCAGGCAAGAATACTGGAGTGGGTTGCCATTTCCTTTTCCAGGGGATCTTCCTGACCCAGGGATCGAACCTGGGTCTCCCACATTGCAAGCAGACCCTTTAACCTCTGAGCCACCAGGGAAGCCTCATGCTTATTTTGAACTTTTACCTTTCTGACCTTGTCCTTCCTGTTCCATGTCTGTTTTCTATATTCATCCTTGGTTATGTGCTCATTTTTATATATGATAATTTATATCTCAACTCCTTGGAGAATGCCAGGTACAACCACCTTAGTTTCTTCAGCATTTCCTTTTCTTTCTTGGCATTAAAAAAAATTTTGGTAGAATTTCATTTTGTAAGCCTTAAAACCAGCTTGAACCATATCCTCTTTTTAGGTCTGTCATCTATGAGATTAGTATGTGTAAACTTTGGATTTTTGAAATTCACTTTCCTAAACTATACCTTCCTCTATTCTGATATGAGCTCCAGGGGACATCCTCTACTTCTCTTGATGTTGAGAGATTTGAAAATCATGATACAAGTAATTACTGATGTGGAAAAAAGACTGGGAAGTCTTACATTTTTACTTTGTGGGTCTGTTTAATAGCAAAAATATTGGACTCTTAATGCTTTGGTACAATGGACTTCTTTATACAACATTGGAAAATTGGCATTTTGATGCTTTAGTAATTCAAAAGTTTGTTTTCCTGGGCTCTCTTTGGTACTTGGCATGTATTTCAAGGTGATTTTTAAAAAAATTTTTACTTGTGTTAAATTAACCATGTTAATTTTTCTTACATGTTGAAGTATGGAAAAATGTTTACAGAATTTGAGTCACTGATTTTTAAAATTGATATGTCATTAACCTGAGATTTATAGAGTGACCTACAAACTTTATTTTTGGTAAGCTTTGCCTGTTTCTTCCTTTTCTGACCTTGAACTTATTGTATTTCCATTCTTTTTGGGTTTCTCTGTTTGTGTAGGATGTTGGGAAGTTTGGCATCAATAATTCCTGAGAGGAAGAATGCTCATCATAGTATTCGTCAGAGTCTGGATTCACATGATAATGTAGAAGTTGAAGCTGCTGTTTTTGCTGCTGCTAACTTCTCTGCACAGTCAAAGTAAGCCTAGGCCTTTTATAGTTTGGCTCCCCAAGAAGAGGTTTTGAAAGAATAGCTCATTTATGTATGTAAACACTAAGGGATATAGAAAAATGTAAACTGCAAGATGTATTTTCCAAGGGTGTTTCTATCATGTTGGGAAAACAGGACTTAAATCCATAAAACAGAAGAGTTAAGTACAGATGTTGGCATTAACTATAAATGAAATTAAAGTTCCCAGAAGGACGGGATCAGCCTGGGATTAGAACAGTTGGGGAAGGCTTCATTGGGAGGCAGAAGCTTTGTCCATTAAGGTGTCTTCCCCAAACCTATACTGTCCTAATGCTAAATTATTCTTTTCTTACTGTCTTCTCAAGTCTGGACAGTTTGACAGAGATAATAACTGGAATTGAAACCAATTTTAACTTCTTTGGGGTATCATACTCTATTATCTTGTAAAATAGTATTTTTCTCTCCATATATATATTATTTTTTGATGAAATATTGGCCATAATTTTACTAATGTGTTTGACTTACTGGATTATCCTCTCTAAAAAATAATACTATTACTGACTGATGATGTGAAAGGAACACTGCTTTCTGGAGGGCATTTTGGTAATATGTATTTTGTACATCCCTTGGACCTAGAAAATCCACAAGGAATCAGCAGTGTGTACTGATACTTATTTGCAAGGATGCTAGTTATAGGGTTATAATAACAAAAAAAATTAGTAACAAATTCCAATCTTTTCCCATATAGGTTATTATAAAATATTGAATATAGTTCCCTGGGCTATATAGTAGGTCCTATTGGTTGTCTAGTTTCTGTCTCTTATACACATCTAGATGTGTATAAGAGACAGTCCAACCAGTGTGCCAATAAGATAAATAGGGTCATACAATGAAATACTATGTCAACTTTTATAATTAATATATTTTAGAAATATATTTGAAAACAGGTTACAAAATAGGTTATGTGATATTATAGATTTGTTTGAAAAGCAAGTATTTATAGAAAAGAGACTAGGATATGTATCAAAATATTGTCTCTGAGTGAAGATATTATCTTATTTTTATTTTCTTTTTTACAAATTTCTGTATATCCTGCTAGGAGCAAGTTTTGGTTTTATAATCAGGTGACTAATGAATTTTTTAATGTAAAAATAGCATTTATATTAAGAGCCTCTGCTAAATTTGGATAAGACTTGAAATAATTAATCACCAACGATCTTTCTTTATAGTTTAATTATATGCTTATTCATCTCTTCAGCTGCTCTTATCAAACCTTCAGAATTCTAGGATTATTCATTGGAAAAGGAGATTAGAGAACATAAACTGTGTAGTCTTTTATTTACTGATTGAAAGTAGTAGGTGTGATAGTAATGAGGAAGAGAAATGTCTAAGTAAAGACCATCCCTATTTGTGCTTTTGAAAATTGGCATTTTTTTTTCTTATTGAGAGTCATGGGTATTGCAAGAACTTTTTAAAAATTACTTTTTTTGGTTACGAGTTATATCTGGTGAATATTTATCATCTGTTCACCACTGTCAAGGTGTGAGTACTTTAAATCTGTCCAATTGTGTACTTGGAGTAGCTCTAAAAATAGTTTTCTAAATGTAGATGATAAATTTCTGATTTAGTATTAGGATTTGCTTATGAAAATCAGTTTTGGCTCAGTTTTTCTCATGTGTTATTATCAGAAGCTAATTTTATCAGCTGTGGAATTTCTGATCTATCTTGGAAAAGATTAAGACTAAGTAACATAGGAACGAGATGATTCTTCACTTATAGAATTGATGACCAGTAAACATTTAACAGTTTAAACATAGAAGCAGTTTTTAACATGCCAGGCTTCAATATGGTATACTTGTGATATGTGATGTTTAAACATACCAAATTAGTGCAATAGTTAAGTCTGGAGTACTTAGCGGAATATATTAGAGTGTGAAAATCAAGAAAATACACCTTTTCTGGATTAGCATTTACCATGGGAAGTTCCATGGACAGAGGAGCCTGGTGGGCTGCAATCCATGGGGTCACAAAGAGGCAGACACGACTGAACAGCCACACACGCACACACACGTGCATGCACTTCCCTCAGAAATGATTACCTGGTTTGAGATCAGCTATCTCAACCAGTACAGATGGATTTTTATCTTAGTATCTTTATTAGTTTTGGATCCTAGAGTAGTTGACCAAACAAAGGCTTTTAAAATTGATTTAATCCTACTTCTACCTGTCTGCTACCATAACCACAGGTAACTTGTTCTGAGGGTGTGCATGCTCAGTTGTGGCCAGCTCTTTGTGACCACGTGGACTGTAGCCTGCCAGGCTCCTCTGTCCATGAAATTTTGCAGGCAAGAATACTGGAGCAAGTTGCCAATTCTTTCTCGAGGGGATTTTCCTGACCCAGGAATTGAACCTGTTTCTTTAGAATCTCCTGCATTGGCAGGCGGATTCTTGACCACTGTGCCGCCAAAAAGGTTTTAATTGTTAAGAGCTAGTCCCAGAGGAGGAATTGCAAACCCAAATGACTTCAGGAACCTGGGAGGCATTGTCAAGCAGAGTGGTGACCTCTAGTGGTCACTGGTGGGCTGGAATGTGCACACCATCTGAAAGGGTAACTGCTCCTGGGTACCAGCTGACAGTGATGGTGCAGTAACCTATGACCAGTGTTGTCAGATCTGAATTTGGGGTGGAAAGAAGCTGGAGAATCAGATTATTCTGTAGCCTCAGTGAATGAGACTATATATTCTTAACGTATTTTTAATGCTGACATTAGAGTTTTTAAAAATATTATTAGATAAAAAAAAAAGAAAACTCCAGGCTTCAAACTTGCAGTTTATTGACCCTAGAGGCCCATAACAGATTTTAAAATTTTGCATTTGTTAAAAAAGTTATTATTTAGTTAGTTAAGAAATACTTAGTGAATATCCATCATGTCCAGACTCTATTCCAAGCACCAGGAATACAGGAATGGAAAAGATGAATGCTCTGTTGCTGTGTAAACCCACAGTAGTTTCAGCTGCTCATTAATGTTACAGAAAAATAAAGTAGTTTTATCATTATGATGATGACCTAAGTAAGCTCCTTAGGTAGAGTGATCGGGGATAGCCTCCCCGAAGAGGTGGCATTTGAGCTGAAACAGCCCTGAAAATGAGGCAGCCATCTGGAGGAAGGATATTCCAAGCAGAAGGAATAAGAAATACAAGAGTGCTCTGAAATGTGAACAGGTCATCTAGAGATACCTAATATTGGAGAAGGCAATGGCACCCCACTCCAGTACTCTTGCCTGGAGAATCCCAGGGATGGGGGAGCCTGGTGGGCTGCCGTCTATGGGGTTGCACAGAGTCGGACATGACTGAAGCGACTTAGCAGCAGCAGCAGCAGATACCTAATATACCTCTTGCCTTGTACCCAAAAGACATTTACAGCTTACTTTTTCTTATTGAATATAAGGCTGATATCAGAGCAGTAATTTCCAAACTATTTGATATCAGACTCTCTTTACACTCTTTGGCATTATTAACATCTTCAAAGAGCTTTTTTTGTTTATATAGATTACATCGATTGGTATTTACTGTATTAGAGATGAAAATGCCTAAACTTAAATATATTATTAATTCATTTAAAGAATAACAAATTCCTAATGTGTTCACACAAAAATATCTTTATGAAAATATTTTTCCAAAACAAACATCAGTTTTGTGGGAAGAGGGATGTTGTTTTTTACATCTTGACAAATCTCTTTAATGTCGGGCTGGATTGTCACATCTGGTTCTGCATTCACCATTTCTTTTACAATGTGATGTTTTGGCTAAAGTATATAAAAAAATTTGAGCCTCACACAGGTACATAGTTGAAACAGAGAGGAGTATTTTTAAAGGTTTTGTAGGTAATTATGGATATTTTTCCTTGATCTCTAACAGAACTAGAAAATTGTTGGTTCATAAAAGTTAGTTGCAATGTGAATTCTAAAACCGTCTCAGTGAACTTGTACTATTACATTGAAATCTGTTGGCATCCCTTATCTATGTACGGTTTTATAACTTAGACATTGGTCTTCGGGGAAATATTGGTTCAGTCTGTTAATGCAGGTCTACCAAATGTTGGCCCTTTCCATTGTAAAATATCAAATTTGTTGTTAAATATCAAAGGATCATATTTGTTGTTATCACCACTGATCTCATCAGGAAAGGCTTTAAGTATTAAGCTGTCAAGCTCATGGTGACAGATAGAAGTTTTCTGAAGTACTAGTTTTTGTTTAGAAGCTAGAATTGGCAAAAAATTTACCCAGTCATTTTTCTTTAAGTTACATGCTTACTTTATTTATCTCTTTAGAAGATACCTGCAAATAGCCATTTCTGAATAGTTACGGAATTTCGTGAAAAAATGGCTAGTTCATCTCATACCTCTAAGGATTGCATGGTGCTTACCCTGCAGACAGCCGCTGTGTTATTTACATGTGCTTTTCATTTTGTCAGAGAATGTTAAAATAATATCTTAATGGCAGAAAATATTTTATATAGACATCCATTGAACTGCAGAGCGAAAGTATTTCATGCCTTATGTGTCATGAATCATGACCGAAAGAACCAAGTTTGATCATGTTACCTGTATCATCTTTCCTTACATATTATATAGTTTTATCCCAAACATTCATGTTACTGATAACTTTTGCAACATTCAGTATTATTTCAATTGCAACAGACTCAAAAGCAACACCTTAGAAAATACTTTTCAGATATACAATATTTTGAAAATGGCTACTTTAAAATTTTATTTATTTATTTAATTGAAGTATACTTAACAATGTTATTTTTAGATATACAACAGAGTATTCAATTATACATACATACATATATATATATATATCTTTTTAATATCCTTTTCCCATATAGGTTATTATAAAATATTGAATATAGTTCCCTGGGCTATATAGTAGGTCC
>SJYT01069006.1:13783-115538 GCA_006410635.1 Cephalophus harveyi | reverse complement strand
GATGTTATTTTTAGGTATACAACAGAGTATTCAATTATACATACATACATATATATATATATATCTTTTTAATATCCTTTTCCCATATAGGTTATTATAAAATATTGAATATAGTTCCCTGGGCTATATAGTAGGTCCTATTGGTTGTCTAGTTTATATTTAGTGGTGTGTGTATGTTAATCCCTAACTTCTAATTTATCCCTCCTCCCCCCTTCCCCTTGGTGACTACAAATCTGTTTTCTATATCTGTGGGTTTATCTCTGTTTTTTAAATAAGTTCATTTCTATCATTTTTTTTTTTTATTCCATGTGTTAGTGATATCATAAGATATTTGTGTTTCTTAATCTGGCTTATTTCATTGGGTATGATAATCTCTGGATTCATCCATGTTGCTGCAAATGGCATTATTTCTTCTTTTTGTGGCTGAGTTATGTTCTATTGTAGTATATACCACGTCTTCTTCATCCATTCATCTGTTGATGGACATTTAGGTTACTTGCATGTAAATAGTGCTGCAGTCAACATTGAGATGCATGTATCTGTTCAAGTTATGCTTTTCTCCAAGTGTATGCCCAGTGGTGGGATTGCAGGATCTTAGAAAAGGCAGAAGAACCAGAGGTCAAATTGCCAACATCCGCTGGATCATCGAAAAAGCAAGAGAGTTCCAGAAAAACATCTATTTCTGCTTTATTGACTATGCCAAAGCCTTTGACTGTGTGGATCACAATAAACTGTGGAAAATTCTGAAAGAGATGGAAATACCAGACCACCTGACCTGCCTCTTGAGAAACCTATATGCAGGTCAGGAAGCAACAGTTAGAACTGGACATGGAACAACAGACTGGTTCCAAATAGGAAAAGGAGTACGTCAAGGCTGTATATTGTCACCCTACTTATTTAACTTATATGCAGAGTAAATCATGAGAAACGCTGGACTGGAAGAAGCATAAGCTGGAATCAAGATTACCAGGAGAAATATCAATAACCTCAGATATGCAGATGACACCACCCTTACGGCAGAAAGTGAAGAGGAACTAAAAAGCCTCTTGATGAAAGTAAAAGAGGAGAGTGAAAAAGTTGGCTTAAAGCTCAATTCAGAAAACAAAGATCATGGCATCCGGTCCCATCACTTCATGGGAAATAGATGGGGAAACAGTGTCAGACTTTATTTTTTTGGGCTCCAAAATCACTGCAGATGGTGATTGCAGCCATGACATTAAAAGACGCTTACTCCTTGGAAGAAAAGTTATGACCCACCTAGATAGCGTATTGAAAAGCAGAGACATTACATTGCCAACAAAGGTCCGTCTAGTCAAGGCTATGGTTTTCCAGTGGTCCTGTATGGATGTGAGAGTTGGACTGTGAAGAAAACTGAGCGCCAAAGAATTGATGCTTTTGAACTGTGATGTTGGAGAAGACTCTTGAGAGTCCCTTGGACTGCCAGGAGATCCAGCCAGTCCATTCTAAAGGAGATCAACCCTGGGATTTCTTTGGAAGGAATGATGCTGAAGCTGAAACTCCAGTACTTTGGTCACCTCATGCGAAGAGTTGACTTATTGGAAAACACTCTGATGCTGGGAGGGATTGAGGGCAAGAGGAGAAGGGGATGACAGAGGATGAGATTGCTGGATGGCATCGCTGACTCTGTGGACGTGAGTCTGAGTGAAGTCGGGGAGTTGGTGATGGACAGGGAGGCCTGGCGTGCTGCGATTCATGGGGTCGCAGAGTTGGACACGACTGAGCCACTGAACTGAACTGAACTGATGGTTGCTCTGGTTTTAGTGTTTTAGGGAACCTCCATTCTGGTTTCCAGAGTAGCTGCACCAATTTACCTTCCCACTAACCTCATAGGTAGGTTCCCTTTCCTCCACATCCTCTCCAGCATTTAGTGTTTGTAGAATTTTTTGATAAATGGCCGTTATGACTGGTGTGGGGTGATACCTCATTGTATTATAGTTTTGCTTTGCACTTCTAATAATTAGTGATGAGGGGCATCTTTTCATGTGCCTTTTGGCCATCTGTATGTCTTCTTTCTTCTTTGGAGAAATGTCTGTTTAGATGTTCTGCCCATTTTTTTTTGATTGAGTTTTTTGTTTTTCAATTTTGAGCTGTATGAGCTACTTGTGTATTTTGAAGGTTTATCTGTTGTCAATTGCATCGTTTGTATTTTCTCCCGTTCTGTAGGTTGTCTTTGTGTTTTGCTTATGGTCTCCTCTGCTGTGCAAAAGCTTTTATGTTTAATTAGGTCTCATTGTTTATTTTTGTTTTTACTTCCATCTTGCTGGCAGACAGCTCCAAAAAGATATTACTACAATTTATGTCAAAGAGCATTCTCCCTGTTTTCCTCTAGGAGTTTTATGGTATCTGGTCTTACATTTAGGTCTTTAATCTAAAAATGGCCACTTTTAAATAATTTGGCTCTACCCATATTTCCCACTGCATTTCTACTACTTCATGCTTACTCTGTTTTTCTAAAATTCAGAATATTTGATGTATATTTTATTGTTTATATAAATGATTAGCTTGTGTGTCAAAAGCTTTTCTTAATTAAAAGTGTTTCCTAAAACACTGTAGACTGAGATAGTGACCTTGAGTATTTCAGACAGTGTAATGAAATTGCAACAGTTCTCATAAATCAGAGCACTTTTCCTTGAAGATCATGTGAGAACAGTGTTGGCAGAAGCCCACTTGCTTTGTGGAGTTTTGGTTTTGGTTGCATTTCTTTCCCCATCCCCAGCACCTGACCTTAGGAATATTAGTTATGATTTGGAATATTGCCTTTCTCCTGTGCTTACTGTGTTCTATATAAGTCCTTAGAAAAGTGAAGCAAATTTAATTTTTTGGTTTTAAAGATTATACTGTTTTCTCTTTCCAAAGGGATTTTGCTGTAGGAATCTGTAACAAAATCAGTGAAATGATTCAAGGTATGTATTCTTCATTTGGTGTTATGAAGTGACTTAATGGTACTCATACTAATAATAGCTGCTAACATTCATTGAATACTTACTATTTGCTAGTCACTATTCATTCCTTTATTCATCCAAATAATGCTTAGTAAGTGTCTTCTAAATGCCAGAACTATTCTAGGAGCTTAGGATGCAGTACTGCACAAAGCAGAGTCCTGGCTCTCGTGTAAGCTGCATTCTGTTGGTGGAAGGAGTGCTAGCAACAGATGAGTCAATTTATGACACACCAGGTGCTATGGAAGAAAGGTGAGGTAAGGACGATAGTCCCTAGAGTCCGTGGCAGGACGGAAGGGGCGATGTTTCTGTTTTATATCTCTTGATCAAGGAAGACTTCTGATCAGGTGATACTTGAGTAAGACGTGCATATTTTTAGGGGGAAAATATTCTGATTCTGACCTGGGGGAAAAACTCAGGGACTCTCTTCACTCTGCTAATATGCCTCCAGTATCTTCGAATTGCGACTAAACCCAAATCCAAATTGCTTACTGTAGCCTACAAAGCCTTATTCTAATCTCATCTTCCGTACTGTGCTTCCCATGTATTACCCATTTACTCTCATAATAGTCATAAAAGAAAGCTCCGGGGTTACAGCATTGCACAACTCTAGAGGACACGACTTCCTTTGTATTTTTCTAAATGGCGTGTCTTTGTATTGTGTAATTTGGCAGACTTGAATAGGTAATACTCTTCTTTTATGGAAAAGGAAATGGAGTCATAGTAAGATCACTTAGTTGAAGACCAAGATACAGTGATTGAGCTTTCTCCGGTTTCCCTTTATTCCTTTGTCTTTCCCCCCTACCTCCAGAAAAAGACTGCCTTGCAGAAAGCTTTCATTAGAAGCAGCATCACTCATTTATTGAGCAGGTTTTTGCTGAACACCTGCTGTATCAGACAGCATCTCAGCAGGAAACATGTCACACTTGAACTGCAGTAATTCAAGTAGGGTTTAATGAAGGAGCCATTTACAAAGATGTGGGCAGAGTAAACTAGAGGGGATGACGTTGTCCTGCACTGTCTGAGCTGCAGGGGAGGAAGTGCTTATCAGAACCTGGAGTCACATCCAGAAGGCCACTTTGGAATACTGACCTTCAGGGTGATGCGACTTGATGTGACCCTGTAGAGGAGCCAAGTAATAAATACACTGACCTGACCTGAACGTTCTATCTGCTGGGGCTCTCCACACAGACAGGGTAGATAGCAAGGGAGTTGATGAAAGCTATACAGGTAAGCCTCCTGGGATGCTGAAGGATTCTGTATAACTTGAGTGTTGTGTATATATGAATATAGATACAGGCATATGTAGAATCCATTAATGTACATATTTAAGATTCATTTTTGTTCCTTTAGTTTTATCTATGCACAATTAAAGTAAAGGGCTTTAACCTGATGGTCCAGTGGCTAAGACTCTATGCTCCCAGTGCAGGGGGCCTGGGTTCAATCCCTGATCAGGGAACTAGATCCCACGTGCCGCAACTAAAGAGCCTGCACTGCCAAATGAATAAAAATAAGTTGATTCATTTAAAAAAAATTTAAAGTAAATAAACAGGAATTAGGAGGTACAGAGAGAAAGGGAGAAAAGCAATGGGGCAGAAATGGGGATGGGCTTCCCTGGTGGCTCAGATGGTAGAGAATCCACCTGCAGTGTGGGAGACCTGGGTTCAGTTCCTCGGTTGGGAAGATCCCTTAGTGGAGGGCATGGCGCTAGTGGAGGGCCCACTCCAGTATTCTTGCCTGGAGAATCTCCTTGGACAGAGGAGCCTAGCGGGCTAAAGTCTTTGGAGTCGCAAAGAGTTAGACATAACTGAGCAACTAAGCACAGCACAGAAATGGGGGCAAGGGAGAGGAAGATTGAAGCCCAACAAACAGAAGTGGCAGGTGAGTTTGAGGAATAAATATCCTTAAATTTTAAGCTGCTTGTGTTTCTGCGAAGTAGAATTTTGAGTCTCCCTAAACATGACTTAGCAACTAAACAACAACAAAACCTTCAGTAAAGGTGTCTGCAAACACAAAGAATCCTCTGACTGCTGGCCTGAGAATAGGCTTGCAGAGGAGAAGGGAGGGATATGAGATGGAAGTCTGCCGTGGAGAAGCTCTTAAGTAGGGACAATACTTAGGAAACTTTGCAATGATCCGGTCAGGAGGTAGTGGTAGAAATGAACCAGTGTGACAGCAGTGAAGGTGGAAAGACTGTCAGATTTGGTTTATATTTTGAAGATAGAAACCAACAAGGTTTGTTAATGAATTTGGATGTGAATGTGAGAGAAATAAGAGAATCAGGAAAGACTCCAGGGTCAGAGGAGCTGTCATATTTTGAAGTGGGGAAAGTTTTGCATGGGCAGTTTCATAGTAAAGATCAGAAGTTCTGTTTGGCCCTGTTAAGCATAAAGCACTTCTGAGATAGCCCATTGGTGATGACCAGAAGGTAATGGGACATATGCATCTGAAATTCAGGGGTAGGAATGAGAGGGGAGGCAGTCTTTAAAAGCAAATAGCTGATTGCAGGACCCATGGGATTATCAGCTCACTCAGGGAAAGTACATAGGAGAAAAACATAATTTATTAGCAACCCCAAGGAATATTAGAAATTAAAGTGTGGATAGAAGAATACAAAGAGATTGAGAAAGAACAGCCAGCGGAAGGACAAAAACCAGGAAGAGTGAAAAAGCAAAAGCCATTGAGAAAGAGTTCAAAGATAAAATGGTCTTGCAAGTGCATTTAGTAACTTAAGGATCAAAGCAGCCATAACACAGGCCTCATCTGACCCTGCACAGAGAAAGCCAGGGAGTACATACTCAGGCGTTCTTCTCTCTCCCGTCTCCTGGGGGTGCTCTGCTTTGGCTAAATTTGAAGAGCGGCCAAACAGTAAGGGAGTCAGTTGATGTAAGCCACTGTTGGATGTTGAAGTGTCGTGTAGTCATACTGACAGTTATTCACTGTGGCAAAAAGCACTCATCAGCGGAGATAAATTAGCTTTTGGCATATAAGTAGGACATTATGATTGACAGTTTTTTGTTTACTATCACCATTAAGCCATGCTGTAGAAACAAAGACTTTCTGTTTATTTAGCTCCAGTGTTGACAGAAAAGATGCTTTGGAATCAGTTCTCAATGAAATTCCACCTGTGGATGCTGTAAAGAAAGGCAATGCTACACAAAGTTCAGAGAACTTTGCAATTGCTCCGTACATAGTCTGTTCACTTTCTGATCTTGACTTAGTGTTGAAGGAAATAATTAAAATTGTAAATACAACAGGTTATCACCATTGAGTTTGTGTATATGCATGTGTATATATGTTCATGAATATGTATATGTTTTGGTATGCTATGGGAAGAAAGAGGCAGCAAATACGACTGCTTTCTACTGTGCCTTTTAAGGATATTTTCTACCATCAGCCTGTAATTTAATAATCACCCCCAAATCAAGATAAGTACTTTCAGAAAAAACTGTTGAACTTGATTACCTCTAATATAGTATTACATAAGCATAATATATATAAGCATAATAAATATAAACATAATACTAGTGTACTATTTGGGCTTCCTGGTGGCTCAGGTGGTAAAGAATTCACCCGCAATGTGTTTTTGTTTCTTTAGTTTTATCTACACAAAATTAAAGTATATAAACAGGAATTAGGAGATATAGGACTTCCCTGATAGCTTAGTTGGTAAATAATCCACCTGCAATGCAGGAGACCCCAGTTCAATTTCTGGGGCGGGAAGATCCCCTGGAGAAGGGATAGGCTACCAACTCCAGTATTCTTGGGCTTCCCTTATGGCTCAGCTGGTAAAGAATCCGCCTGCAATGTCGGAGACCTGGATTGGATCCCTGGGTTGGGAAGTTCCCCTGGAGAAGGGAAAGGCTACCCACTGCAGTATTCTGGCCTGGAGAATTCCACTGACTGTATAGTCAATAAAGTTGCAAAGAGTTGGGACACCACTGAGCTACTTTCACTCTCAGGAGGTGCAGAGAGAAAGGGAGAAGAGCACAGGGTGGGAATGGGGGTGGGCTTCCCTGGTGGCTCAGGCAGTGGAGAATCCGCCTGCAGTGCAGGAGACCTGAGTTCAGCCCCTAGGTTGGTAAGATCCCCTGGCAGAGGGCATGGGAATACTGGAGGGCCCACTCCAGTGGGTTCAATCCCTGGGTCAGGAAGATCCCCTGGAAAAGGGAATGGCAACCCAGTCCAGTATTCTTGCCGGGAGAAATGCTATAGACAGAACAGTCTCGTGGGCTACAGTCCTTGGGATCGCAAAGAATCAGACATGACTGAGCAACTAACCATTGAGTGTGCCATTTGCTTTTAAATAGTCATTTTGCTAATGGAATCAGACCTTCTGAATGTGAGGTATTATCCAGGATGAGGGTCAGAAATCTCTAAGCGTTCTTTTCATGTCTAGGTCTAGCCACGCCAGTAGACTTGAAGCTGAAGTTGACCCCCATCCTGCAGCACATGCACCATGACGCCATCCTGGCGTCCAGCGCGCGCCAGCTCCTGCAGCAGCTGGTCACCGCCTATCCTTCCACCAAAATGGTGATTGTCTCTCTGCACACTTTCACTCTGCTTGCAGCTTCATCTCTGGTCGATACGCCTAAGCAGGTAATTTCAGTTTCCTTTAAACTTCCTTTTTCTTCAGTAAACTTGCCTTTTAAGTATTAATATGCTAAAACATAAGTAATCCATAAGTTTTGATAGTATTGAGATCCCTTTCTCTGATAAAGATCGCAGAAAGTTTAATTTCCTTTTGCTTGTTCTTTTCCCTCTTTGTATTCACAGTATTAATTCTTGGGAGTCTTGTGAAAAAAAGAGGTGGTGGTGAGGGCACAGAGCAGAGCATGGAGTTGGTGCAGTGGGGAGGAAGATTTGAGTTGTATTCTCAGTGCTGATTCTTGGGAGTCTTATAAAAATTAAATGAGGTGGAGGTGAGAGTAAGTACACGGCAGAGCATGGCGTTGGTGGGTGGAAAAAGGAAGAGTTGAGTGTTTAAGGCCAGGTCTTGTGCTAGAACCTTGCAAGTTAAGTGAAGGTATATTTTTATACAAGAGGAGAAAGGCCCAGACATGGGTACATAACGAATAAATGACAGGGCTGTAATTTGAAATGAGCCCTATCTCAAATCTGAAAGTTTCACAAAACTACAGTGCATCCCTAACGATAATTTCAGTGATGATGCCACTCATGGAGTGACTTATTTCCTTTATAGATTCAGCTTTTATTGCAGTATTTGAAGAATGACCCTAGGAAAGCAGTAAAGAGACTTGCTATTCAAGATCTGAAATTACTTGCCAATAAAACACCACATACTTGGAGTAGAGAAAACATTCAGGTATGTAGAACCTCAAGCATCATTATTTTATACAGAAAAATAATATATTGTCATAGATCAGATTGTTTCACTTTACATTTTTATGTTATTTTTGTCATCTTAAATGTTTGAATATGGAAAATTTCTAAGAGTATTGTTGATATTTATGGCAGAATTTAGAACTGGCAAAGTAAATATATAAAAATTCTTTATTATTTTCCCTTTACTTTTTTCCCAGTTTTGTTGAAATATAATTGACACGCAGCACTGTGTAAGTTTAAGGTATACAGCATAATGATTTAACTTAGAATATCGTAAAGTGATCATCTCAGTAAGTTTAGTGAACATCCATTTGTGTCTATCTCATATAGACACAAAATTAAAGAAAAAATATTTTAGATTTGCTTTCTTAACTAATTTCATATATAACTTACAGCAGTGTTAATTATATTAACCATGTTGTACATCACATCCCTAGTACTTACCTATCTTATAAATGGAAGTTTGTGCCTTTGACTGCCTTCATCCAACTACCCTCTGCCTCTGGTAACCACAAATCTCATCTTTTTCTGACTGAGTCTGTATGTTTGTTTGTTTTCTTGCTTTTGATGTATAATTGAGCTATAAACACTGTTAGTTCCTGTTATGCAATGTAGTCATTTTTTTCTATACATTTCAAAATGATCACCATGATAAGTCTAGTTACGATATGTCACCATACAAAGATATTACCTAGTTATTGAAAAGCTTATATCCTTTAATGTTTAGATTTGTTGTAGTTCATTAGGCTTATCTCTTAGTTTCTTTTTTCTGTCCCATAGCAGCACCATGGCTAGTTGAGAAGCCCTGTTAAGTTGTTCATTTTATTCCTGTCTCCTTTACTCAATTTAGGGAGAATGGTTTTGGTGCTGGCTATGATTTATTAGAGAAGAGGTAAAGCTTATTTCTCCTTTTCACACAGAGGAAAAGACAGTCTTAAATTTTCTTTTGTAAATACAAGAGAAGATCTCAATCTTTAGACTTTTAATGTGACATCTTTTATAGCATTTCTTAGGTTACATTGATGTTTAATATTTTTCTCAAGGTAGAACCCTGTTTTTAAATGCTGCTTAAAGTGAAATGGAAAATTGTTAAATTCAATCTTTGTTTTCCTGGATTTTATTATTTCTTGGTATCATCATAGCTAGAGTGTAACAAAAACTGCTGAATTTCAGATTATGAAAACTGAGCTGCTCTTTTTTTTGTTTGTTTTTTGCAATTTCCTGAACATGTCTCAGTGGGCTTCCCAGGTGGTGTTTGTGGTACAGAATCTGCCTGCCAATGCAGGAGACATAAGAGATGATGGTTCAGTGCCTGGGTCAGGAAGATCCCCTTGGAGAAGGGATGGCTACCCACTCCAGTATTCTTGGGCTTCCCTGGTGGCTCTGCTGGTAAAGAATCCGCCTGCACTGCGGGAGACCTGGGTTCGATCCCTGGGTTGGAAAGATCCCTCGAAGGAGGAAATGGCAACCCACTCCAGTATATTTGCCTGGAAAATCCCATGGACAGAAATGCCTGGCAGGCTACAGTCCATGAGGCCACAAAAAGTGAGACACGACTGAGCATCTAAGCCAAACATGTTTTAATATATTAAAATTGATAGTTGCAAATATCCCAAGAGATGAAGACAGTTATTAGTATTTGCACTTAATAGACGAGCAAATTAGGATTCAGAGAGACTTAATATGCTTAAGAGAGCTTCTTAAGAGGGCTTAATTAAGAATTTAATTAAGAGAGCTCTGTCCTCTGGTGCCTTTTTCCTACTAAACAGGAAGAGAATGTGCTCAGCTGCTTTAGGGAACCAGACCCAGTGAAAGCACTGGATTAGTCCATCTCATTTCTTTCCTTATTGTGAATAAATTGCACACTCATTTGTAGAATGTATATTTAATAGTTTAAATAATAATTGTAAGTCAGAGCCCATGTAGTCTCCATCAGCTAGAAATAGAACACTGCAAAAATCACAGGACCCTGCTTCCTCTTCTCACATGCTTCTCCCTAATCAGAGCCTTAATAACCACCCAAAGGAAACCACTCTTGACTTTTGTGATAGTCACTTTTTGCTCTTCATGGTTTTACTGTCTGTGCCTCCCTAAAAATGCCGTGTAGTTTTGTGTTTCCTGCTTTTGCTCAGCGTTGTACTGATGAGACTCGTCCACGTGGCTGCGTGTTTTCTTCCTTTCGTTGCTTTTCCAATGTCCCTTGATGTCGTTGGGGGACTGGATCTAGTACTCCCTACTGGATACCAAAATCCTCAGATGCTCAAGTTCTTTGTATAAAATGGAGCAGTTTTTGCATATACCTATGTGTATCCTCCTATATACCTTAAATCTAATCTCTAGATTACTTATAATATCTAATGCAATGTAAATACTATGGAAGTAGTTGTAAATAAAATCTAAATGCAGTGTAAATAGTTGCCCTTTCCATGCTCTAAAACAGTTAAGAGCTTTGACATAAAAATTTTCTGTCTTCTGAGGGTATAGCTTTATAAGGGCCATAAATCGGTCTGAACCTGGGCCTTCTTCCAGGGATAGCATTTTGAGAATATTTCCTGTTCCTTACATGGTTGTTACCCTGTTGAGGTCTTCTAGCTCTTCTTGAATCAGTCTTGATAATTTTTTTCATTTAATTTTTTTTGCAGATTCATTAGTATCAACATAAGGAGAACCTTTATAATTTGTAGTATGTCTGTATTTAAAATTTTATCTTTATTTTATTCTTACTATTGTGTTTGTGTTTCCCTTTTCTTTATTAAACTTGTCAGCAGCATGGCTTTCTTACGCTTCAAGTGGTTGGTACATTTATTTTTATTCTTCTGTTTAATAATGGAAGCACTTAAGGATTAATTTTCATCTTAGTGCAAGTTGGCCACGTTCCATAAATTACAACTTTTAGTGTTCCCTTTGCCATTAATTTGAAGTACACTTTTTAAGTCAGATTTACTGTGGTATAATTTACTCACTGAAACTTTTCCAGGTATACAGTTCTAGATATGCAGTTTGAGTTTTGATAAATCTATACAGTTGTGTAAACACCACCACAGTTGTGATATAGAACATTTTTCAGATCACTCCAAAAAGTTTCTTCAGGCCCCTCTGTAGTCAGTTTTTCGCCTATCTCCTGACTACCACTGAACGGATTTCTAGCCGTATGAGTTTGCCTTTCCAAAATCTAAATAGATTTATATAATATGTAGCCTTTGGGATATGGTTTCTTTGGCCTAGCATAATGCTTAACATCACTTATCCATATTGTTACGTGAATAGTTAGTTCAGTCCTTTTTACTGCCAAGTAGTATCCCAGCATATGAACCTCAGTTTATCTGTTCACAACTTGATGGACATTTAAATTGTTTCCAGTTTTTTTTTTTCTATTATAAATAAAATCCCTGATGTACAGACCTTTGTAGGACGTTATTTGAGTAAATACCTAGAAGTAGAATTGCCGGGTTGTGTGGTAAATGGATGTTTAACTTTGTAAGAAGCTGCCAAAGTGTCTGCTGTAGTAGCTGTACCATTTGACGTTGTCACCGGCAATGTCTGAGCTGTGGTTCTGTATCCTTGCTTGCCCTTTCTATTGTATGGTTCTGTAGTGGCAGCCTTTTGAATGATTGTGTAGTGCTATCCCGTTGTGGTTTTAATTTGCATTTCCCTGGTGACAAGCGGTGCTCAACCTTTTAGTCTTGTCATCACCAGATCTCTTCTTTGGTGAAGTGCGCATTCTGATCTTTTCTGCTTTAAGTTTTCTTCTTGTTACTGAGTTCTCTCTATGTTCTAGATACAAATTCTTTATCAGATGTATATTTCGCAAATATTTCCTGCCAGTATGTGCCTTTAATGCAGTGCCTTTTAAATTTTTTTATTGTGGTAAAAGTCAACATAATATAAAACCTACTATTTTAGCCGTATTTAGCTGTACAGTTCAGTGGCACTAAGTGCATTCACACTTGTGTGCAACTATGACAATCATCTATTTCCTAAAGTTTTCACCTTTGTAACTACATCTCTAATATAATAAGTATCTTTTGAAGATTTTTGTTTTGATGAAATCTGATTTATCATTTTTCATTCCTTTTGGGGTTTTATTTTTGTGTTTTATCTAGGAAGTCTTTACCTAACCCAAAGTCACAAAGATTTTATCATATATTCTCTTCTAGAAATTTTAGTTTTAAGTTTAATATTTAACTTTGTGTAATCCATTTTGAGTTGACTATTGTGCAGTATAGCAGACCTGGGTTTGTTCCCTGTGTCGGGAATATCCCCTGGGTCCCCTGGAGAAGGGAATGGCTACCCAGTCCAGCATTCTTGTCTGGAGAATTCCATGGACAGATGAGCCTGGCAGGCTACAGTTCATGGGGTCGCAAAGAGTCAGACATGATTGAGCGACTAACACTTTCACTTTTCATCACGTATGGTGCAAGGTAGGAATCAAGATGTGTTTGGATAGCCGTGTGTTCCAGCACAATTTGTTGAAAAGACTGTGCTTTCTCTTTGAGTTACCTCAGCATCTTTGTTGAAAATAAGTTGACCTTATCTGTATAGATCTATTTCTGGATTCCAATCTGTTCCTTTGGTCCATATATGTGTTCTTAAGCCAAGTAGCACACAATTCTGATTTCTGTAGCTTGAAATTTATAAGTCTTGGAATCAGGTGGTGTGGGTCCTCTAACCTTTGTATTTCTTCTTAATTTTGAAAGTTGTAGGTCTTTTGCCTTTCCTTGCCTTGCCTTGAATCAGTTTGTCAATTTCTGCAAAAAGTCTGCTAGGATTCTTTCTGTTCGGCATTTGCATCTACAGATCAGTTTGGGGAGAGTTGACATCTTCATAGTACTGAGTTTCCTGATCTATGAACATGGCACATCTCTCCATTTATGTAGAGCTTCCTCTGTTTCTCATCAGTGGTTTTTAGTTTTCAGCACACAAATTTTGCACATATTCTGTATGATATTCCTAGGTATCTCATGGTTTTTGGTTATTTCCTCAGGTTCCACATCTACAGATTCAACCAACCCTAGACTCAAAAAAATATTAAAGAAAAAAAAAATCCCGGAAAGTCCCCAAAAGCAAAACTTGAATGTGCACCTGCAAATTTGCCAGCAACTATTCACATAGCATTTACATTGTATTAGGTATTGTAAGTAATCGAAAGATGATGTGAAGTATATGGGAAGATGTGCACAGGCAGCTTATATGCAAACACACCACTTTAGAGAAGGGACTTGAGCATCTGAAGACTTTGGTATCCACAGCAGTGCAGGGGGTCTTGGAACCCCTGCAGATACTGAAGGTTGACTGTATTTTAAATCATTTCCTTCTTTTAATTTCCTTGAGAGCCGTTTTAATTTCACCTTTGACAATGGAGTTAGTTTTGGTTTGCATCCATGTTCTCATATAGATAAAAAGAAAAACAAAAGCATTTTTTTTGCTTGTGAGGGTACCTCTTGGGATTTCCTCTATCAGTTTCCTGTATGTCGTGCAGCGGTGTCAGCTGCAGTCGCCATGCTGTGCATTACACCCCAATACTTCCTTACAACTGGAAGTTCCTGTTCTTAAAGTGATCAGCTTTTTATATTTGTTGATGGAATCTTTGTGGTTGGTAACCTCTTGTTCAGTTCAGTCGCTCAGTTATGTCCGACTCTGCGACCCCATGGACTGTAGCACGCCGGGCCTCCCTGTCCATCACCAACTCCCAGAGTTGACTTGAACTCATGTCCATTCCTAATTTTAAAGTTTGTTTGCAGCCCAGTGTAGGGTCACTTTTTATAAACAGTTCATAGAATTTGAAAAGAAGGTATATTTTCTATATAATGTAATATATTAGATAATATAGACCATTATATCTACTACTGCGGGCAGGAATCCCTCAGAAGAAATGGAGTAGCCATCATGGTCAACAAAAGAGTCCGAAATGCAGTACTTGGATGCAATCTCAAAAATGACAGAATGATCTCTGTTCGTCTCCAAGGAAAACCATTCAATATCACAGTTATCCAAGTCTATGCCCCAACCAGTAATGCTGAAGAAGCTGAAGTTCTGAGCGACTGAACTGAACTGAACTATATATTATTAACATTTATTTCAGTATAAAACCGTATGAAATCTATATAGTCAGATTTACCTCTTTGGACTTAATCTGAATGTTTTTTAGTAGTATAACATGACTTATTTACAGTTATTGATTTAACAGTTTTTTTAAACTTCCTTCCTCTTATTTTATACTGTTTGTAACGTGTCCTTTTTGTTTCTTTTGTTTCATTACTTTCCTTTGTTATTTTGATCAGGTTTTCTTTGTTTATTCTCTAGTGAATTAAAGAGACTTTGACATGGTAATTAAACATTATTCTTACTCTGCCTACCTCTATACTTAATATATTAATGTAAGAACTTGTATATCTCTATTCAGAATGCAAAGTATAGTGGTTGATATGTTGCAAATTTTGGCAGGTTGGATACTCTTTTCTACTCCCCTTCATTCCCTCCCCTTCCCTTTTGTGTTTAGATAATCTGGAATTTAAATACTAGTTACTGTTTTTTCTTTAATACTATGTAATTTCTTTTTTGTAGTAAACTTTTTCATAATATTTCCATTGAATTTCACAACCACATGAATGGTCACTTAAGTGTTAACTGTTTTGTTGATTTCACAGCTTACTAGTATTTCTTCAGTATACCCCATGTTCTCTGGAGTTTTTTGTTCTGATTTATCTCTTTCTTGTGGCTTTTTTCATTAGTTGTTTTTAATTGAAAATATGTATTTTTGAATATTTGTCTCTCCCACGAAGAATTTTTTCCTGAAACTTGATTTTAATTAAATGGATATGATCAAACAATCGTTTTTTCAAAGTGTGGTGTATTTTTTGAGAATATTAAAATAGAGCAGGAGAATGTTTTAATGATTTAATCTTTACAGAGTAATAGCTTGTTGATTTCAAATTTGAATTTTGCTCTTAGTCACCAAGAATAATTATTTTTCTTCTAGGTCTCCTTCTTCTTTCTTCATTCTTTCCTTCTTTTCTTCCTCTTAGCCAGTCTTAGCTCTGGTGATTGATTTTTGAGTTTTGGTATTTCCAATGCAAATTGAATCTGTTCTATTGCTACTTTTACTGGTGTGTTGGTAGGTATTGTAGTTTCCACCCATAATCAAATATTCCATCTGTAAAAGAAGTACCTTCATTCTGAATGTTTTAAAAACCTGAAGGAAGGAAGAGCTTAAAATCAAGGCCCAAGAATGGTGTATTCTTGTTAAGGTTGTCAAAAGTAAGTTCATAGGAACAAAGAAAGTTTTTCACATTTATATTTTTCTTTGGGTTTTTTTAAACTTTATTTATTTGTTTATTTATTTTAATCCAGAATTCTCAGGATGAGGATTCATTTATGGAACTTTGGCTTGAGATGCAGATTCATACATGAGTGCAAGCACTGATTCATGATGTAAAGTGTGTTTCTTGCTATGGATCATGACCCAGAAAGTCTGAAAACCACCAGCACAGGATAGGNATCCAGAATTCTCAGGATGAGGATTCATTTATGGAACTTTGGCTTGAGATGCAGATTCATACATGAGTGCGAGCACTGATTCATGATGTAAAGTGTGTTTCTTGCTATGGATCATGACCCAGAAAGTCTGAAAACCACCAGCACAGGATAGGAGAGAGAAAAGAGGAAGGGGAGTGGGAGGAAGCGGGAATATGACAAGGGCTCCCAGTGGACTACGCTGGTGTGACTTTAAGACAGTGCTTCCTAGGTGGGTGGGATTGGGGGTGGGGAGGGAGCTTCGGGGGAGGTGCATGTGTGAGGTGCACGTCGTGCTCTCTGGAACCCCATGGACCTTAGCCTGCCAGGCTCCCTGTCCGTGGAATTCTCCAGGCAAGAATACTGGAGTGGGTTGCCATTTCCTTCTCCTAAAAATTTACCCTTAATTGGAGGATAATTGCTTTACAATATTGTGTTAATCTCTGCCATGTGAAAAGTGAAAGTGTTAGTTGCTCAGCTGTGCCCCACTCTTTGCAGCCCCATGGCCTGCACATACAATGGGGAGAGACAGGAGGACAGGGAAGCCTAGCGTGCTGCAGCCCGTGGGGTTGCAAAGAGCGGGACACAACCGAGCGACTGAACAACAGTGTCTTTGACACAGTACTTTTATTTTTAATTGAAGTGTAGTTGACATGCAGTGTTATGTTAGTTTCAAATGTATCCCAGGGATTCAACATTTAAATGCTTTATGAAAGTATCATCCCGATAAATCTGGTAACCATTTGTCCTCATTCAGGGTTACTGTAGTATATTCACCAGATTTCTTATGCTGTACTTCACATGCCGTGACTTTTTTTTTTTTTAATGACTGAAAGTTTGTGCCTCTTAATCCCCTTCACAGAGTATTTTTCGTGTGGCATTTCTCTTTAAGGATTGTAAACTGCCATGCCTTTGTAGAACACATCCCTGGTGGCCAGTCCCATCCCAGAGTAGAGGAGAAGCCCCCACTTAGGAGCTGACCCAGAAAACAGTCAATCAGGACAGAGCCTCAGCTGAACAGTGAGTTAACCAGCCTAGAGAGAGAGAAATCCAGACCAGATAGTCAGTGACAGTAACAGTGGTGGTGTGTGAGAAAGGGGGCCTTCATTTGAAGAATTAGATTTTTCCTTTTGGTTGATATGAAAAACAGTCCTGGTAAGAACAATTTTGTAGTAGGTAACATCCTTGAAACAGAGACTTGAACCAGAGTTTATCATTGAAATATGACTGATGTGCTATCTCTAGGGAGCTTAGATGAGCTCAGTTAATTACTACTTTGAATTAACTGGACCTTTAAGACCAGCATGTCATTACAGAGAGCATTTTAGATATCCAGTACTGTGCAAAGTGACACTAATTAGAAGATGACGTTGTAAATAATTCTAATAAGATTTTCTAATGTTTTGTTCAATTTTTTCTTCTTTAAAACTTTTAGTATCATCTTACATAACATTTCTCTCTTACTTTCTTGATTATTCCAAAAGGTTAATTGTTCTCTTACACATAGAGCACGTCATAATACATAATTTTGAATTTGTGTAAATACAGGACATAACCTCTGGGGCTATTTGACTGAGAATTTTATTCCTAGATGCAAACAGTACAAGCAAACTAGTTTAGGCAATAAAAAGTGGATAAGTGGAAGCGGTCTCCGTATTTAAATAAATAAGTTATAACTGTAATTTACCTAGTAACAATCACCATTTTTAAAAAAGGCTTTCTTTTGAACTTCAAAAAAGCATCTCTATCTGCTTGTATTTCTTCATCCTCTACTATGTCAGTCTTCCCTGGTGGCTCAGATGGTAAAGCGTCTGCCTGCGATGTGGGAGACCTGGGTTCGATCCCTGAGTTGGAAAGATCTCCTGGAGAAGGAAATGGCAATCCACTCCAGTACTCTTGCCTGGAAAATCCCACAGACGGAGGAGCCTGGTAGGCTACAGTCCATGGGGTCGCAAAGAGTCGGACACGACTGAGCGACTTCACTTTCACTTTCACTTTCTACTATGTCTGTAACACACTTGGATATAATTCTGTCCCCTGTTCCTTTGCTTAGTTACTTAAAGATCACCAGTGTTCTTAAAGCTAAACCCAGAGCCTTTTTTCTGCCTTGCCCGGCTTTCCTTTGGGTCCACATGACACCGTCAGCCTCTCCTTTCTCTGGGTTCTTTGGGCCTCACTGTCCTCACTTGATCTTCCCACTCTCTGAACTGCAGCTTCTCGGGATTCTTCACTGCTCCCTTTCCTCAGAGTTGAAGTTTTTGAGTTGAGTTCCATCTATGTGCTTTTTCCATTTATTCTCTGCCCCTCTGAGGGCTTCCCTTAACCTCAGCCGGCACACCCTCCAACAATTGAGTCCACTTACCTGAGCTCAGTTGCTCTCCAGCACAGTAGCTTAAAGAGATTGTGAGTGCTTTTTTGTCTCTCAGTAGCTGTTTGATCTTACAGATGCTATATGTCACCTCCTCTTATATTTTAAATTTCACTTCCTTTCTTTTAATGCCAATACAATCATGTGTCAAAATTCAGATGCTCTAAAAGGCTATCTGGACTTCCCAGGTGGCTAGTGATAAAGAATTTACCTGCCAGTGTAGGAGACGCAGCAGACGCACATTTGATCCCTGGATCTGCAAGATCCCCTGGGGAAAAATGGCAACTCATTCACTTTTTTGCCTGGAGAATCTCATGGACAGAGGAGCCTGGCAGGCTACAGTCCATGGGGTTGCAAAGAGTCAGACTTGACTGAGCACAGCACACAGCAGTAGCAAAAGGCTATATATATAGTGAAATATTTCCCACCTTTCTGCCATCCAATCAGCTCCTTTGCCTGGTGGCAACCAGTGTCTAATTTCTTATATGTTTTTCCAGAGATATATAAATTCTATGTAAATCTTTACCCCCATTTTACAGACGAAGAAGTTGAGACTCAAAGATATCAATAATTGGCTCAGATCACGGAGATGCTAAGTGGCAGAGCCAGAATTCTAATGCAAGTCTTCCAGTTAAAAATCTGCTACATCTCAGATTCCAAATGCCCGGTGGATATTGCTTTTTGGATTTCAAGTCTCCTCCTATTTTCTGTTCTTATGCACACGTTCATTTATCCACATAAATTCTTAGTTTTTGTAAATGGAACCAACATTCTCTGGCCATCAGTTTTGAAATGTTGTAATAGTAATTGAATCCTTCTTGTTCATTGCCTCATGTACAATCTCCTTCCAAGTGTCTCTCATATTCATCCTCTATTCTCCACTCCTACCCCTGGGTTCTAGCTCAGGCCATCACCAGTGGATGTCTGATTACTGCCATAAACTACAGGATGGCTCCTTAGCTCTCAACTTTCTTTGTTAACTTGTTCTGTTTACCATTGCCAGAATAATCTTCCCAACACTTTAGATGACATTATTCCTCTCCAGTGGCTTCATTTTTTCTCTCTCATCCTGTTTAAATTATTCTGCCTAACTTTCAAAGCCCTCTAATCTGGCCTCAATATTTCTCTCTCTTAGCTTTCATCCCTTTTGGATACATCTCCTCTTACCACAAATAGGCACTTCATATTCTGGCCTTATTGCCCCAGTTCCTGTTTATATCACTTAGACTGTCTTCCCTTCCATTACCAAAAACCTACTTTGTGTCTCAAGTCCATTTCCATGCTTTCCACAGTAGTGTTTGCTGCTGATAGTGTTATTGTTATTAATGAAGTTTTTCTTTGAGTTGAAAAAGTATTGCTTGCACATGATGTATATATTTTTAAAAAGCAGTTCATAGGTGCACAGTGAAGAAAATATAAGTGTCTTCCATCTCTTCCCTCAAGTGTCCTTGGTAGAGGTGATCACTGCTACTAGTTTCTTAGGTATTCTTCCTGAATTTCTTCCTCCTCATACAAGCATGTGTATGTCCCATCTTTTTTCTGTACAAATGAAAATAATACTCTATGCATGTTAAGAATTTTTTATCACTTAAGAGTATATCTTGGAGAATATCTCATATTAGCACACAGATCTACTGCATTCTTTTACCAGCTATGTAGTACTCTCTCTTTATTCCCAGTACTCTCTCAGTGGAAGTTAGAGTTGCTTCCAGTATTTTTACTGCTGTTGTTTATATTGCTACATTGACTAGTTTGTTTAAAAGAAAAGAAAAGTTGCCTTTGTCGACATAAATTTCCAAAAGAGGAATTTAAGGGCTCGAAAATGTTTTGTGTTTAATGCCAGTTACCAATCAAGGAAATTTACCCCCTTTTCCTTTCTATCAGGGCTTCCAGGTGGCTCAGTGGTAAAGAAACTGCCTGCCAGTGCAGGAGATGGGATTCGATCCCTGGGTCATTAAGAGCCCCTGGAGTAGGAAGTGGCAACCCACTCCAGTATTCTTGCCTGGGAAATCCCACAGACAGAGGAGCCCAGTGGGCTACAGTCCATAGGGTCACCACAGCTGGACGTGACTTGGCAGCTGAGCACACATGCATGCACACTCTGTCAGCAGTGTGGTAGAGTGCGTTTCCCCATACTGTTTGCAGTGTTATGTATTATTAAATTTTAACCTTGGCCAATCAGATCAGTGAAAAACAACTCTAATTTTAATTTAAAATTTTCAAATTATGAAGTTTTAAAACATTTGTGTAAATTTTTTCTATGAACTACTGATTTTTCTTTTTGGGTTGTTTGCCTATTTATTAGTAAGAACTTTAATATAAAGATTATTGGACCTTTGTTCACTTTACATGATATGAATTTTTCTTCCAGTTTTGTCAATTATCATTTTATGTTTTCTTTTCCCTTGTTAACTCTTCATACTTTTATAGTTTCTTTCGATTTACCATAAAAAAATAAAAAAGAATCAAGTTTTCTTTTTTCCAGGTGACTGGCCAGTTGACCTTGAATTGTTTATTACCTGTTCTCTCTGATTTGAAATACTATTATCATATATTAAATTCTTTGTGTAATTGAATCTGTTTCTAGGACCAATTCTCTTTCGATTTCTATGAAGTAGGAAAAATTTATTATATTTCTTCAAATTTATTATATATTTTAATGTTTGATAGGGCTTGTTTTGTCTGTCATTATACTTTGTCAGAATGTTCTGCATATTTTCTGATTTTTATTTTTCCATATGATCTTTAGATAAAGGTTATCTAAGTTCTCCCCTCCCCCCAGTATTTTGTTGACATTTTTACTGGGGTCATATTAAATTTATTGTTTACCTCTTTGTGAAATTTAATTTTTTATTGTTTCCCTAGTCTTTCAGTTTTGTTCATCTTCTGAAACTTTGTGAGAGAACGGGAATTAGTTTAATTTAACAGGACAGTTATTTGACCATATATATATTGTTATAGAGTCATAAGAGTAAATATCCAGGAAGAGCCAACAGTCACTATGCTAGCCAGTCACTAACATATTCAGGGTTAACTGGAGTGAAAGAAAAACTAGCATCTTGATTTTAGTAATACATCAGAGCACCTAGGTAAGGAGTAGAGGAAGTGACCTGAAATGGAAAAGAACAGAGAGACAGCCCACTCACTTATTAGTTAGATAGAAGGCTACACTCTCAATTATTTTTAAATATACATATGTATATATATATACACACACACACACCCATATTCATTTATGTTCAGCTAATATTCATCTCTTAGATAAGGTAAATATGTTGGAACTTCTGCTTGTGAGAAGTAAGCAGTACATAATTGATAATGACTTTAATAAAAAGTTCATCATGACTTTTTTTAACAGACTGTAGTTTTTTTTAGCCTTTTGCTTGCACATGTTTTTTAATGTCTCATTGGTCAAAGCAAGTCACATGGCCAAGCCCAGATAGGTGGAGAAATAAACACCTGCTGATGCAAGGAATTGGAAAATTACGTTGCAAAGGGGCATGCCTACAAGAGATGAGAGAAGTTAGCACAGCTTTTTTTTTTTAATCAACAATTTTAAAAAATCAATCATCTACTTATTGTGTTTTCGATAAATTCTTTTTTGTGCATAAATCAGCCAGTCTCAGTTTATTGTTGTTCAGTCACCCAGTTGTGTCTGACTCTTGGCAGCCCCGTGGACTGCAGCACGGCAGGCTTCCCTGTCCTACTCCATCTCGCGGACTTTGCTCAAACTTGTGTCCATTGAGTCAGTGATGCCATTCAAACATCTCATGCTCTGTTGCCCCCTCTCTTGCCCTCAATCTTTCCCAGCATCAGGGACTTTTCCAGTGAGTCGGCTGTTCGCATCAGATGACCAAAATAATGGAGGTTCACCTTCAGCATCAGTCCTTCCAACGAGTATTCAGGGTTAAGTTTCATTAAAATTGATTGACTTGAACTCCTTGCTGTCCACGGGACTTGAAGGAGTCTTCTCCAGCTTGCAGTTAATAGCCTTCACTGCTGTCACACACTGAAAGAGCAGCGGTAGGCAAAGTATTAATTTCATCTTACGGTTTATAGGAGCCCTCCCATACGAGGTCTTTTGTACGAGTTCCTGTTAAGTGAGGCACATGCACAGAAGCTGCGAGTATTGGATCTGAGGCGCGCAGGGCTTCAGTGGGGTCCAGAGTCACAGCTGGGAAGCACCCGAGCCCAAGGGCTCTGTCTTGGGATTCTTTTCTGTACTAAACTGACCTAGATACAAGATGTCTTTTTCTTTATTTTCTCATTCCAAAGACCTTTGTAAGTGTGTCAGGTTATAACATTCAAGCACTTCACAAGCTAGATATTTTCTTTGTCCTTTTTTTGAATTTTGTTAAATCGTAGTTTGTATATGGAATTAGGCAAACGGCTTAAACAACCAGACTAGGTAATGCTCACAAGAAATAAATGTCAGGTATTTTCTAAAGTCAGATTATTTCCATGACTAATAGTGAATATTTAAGTGTATTTTCGTTGATTAGAGTTTTAGTATAACCAGATAAACAGTTTGTAAAACAGACCTAAATTTAGTGTGTCTTTAGACACACTATCCCTAACAAGTGGGCCTTAAGCGTCTAAGATGTTCAGTCTCCCACAGACCTAAGAAAAGTGCAAATTAAAACAACACTTAAATATTTTTCTAATCCATCAGTTTGGCAAAGATCCAGAAGTTTGATAATACGTTGTGTCGACAAGGGTGTGGCTAATCAAAAGCTACTCTCATTCACTGCTGGTGGGAATGTAAATTGTTAAACTTCAGCATAGGTAATTTGGAAGTACACATCAAAATTATAAGTGAAAAACATAGAGAAATTCCACTTCTTGGAATTTATCCTACTAATTTAGTCTCACATTTGAGAAATGATATGTACATGGTTATTCATAGCATCATTAATGTAGTAGCAAAATATTGTCCATCATTGGAGATGGAGTAGCATAAGAAGGTCCATCAGTAGGGAACTCATTTAAGAAGTTATGATACATAACTGCAGTAGCAGTCAGGGCAGCTTACGAAAAAGAGTATGTGGCATGGAGCAGTCTCCATGACGGTCTGGGGGAAATGAAGCAGGATGTGCAGCAGTGTATAAAACAGGAAAAAAGAAAGGATTGTGCTTACAAATGTGAAGACTCTTTGGAATGATACACAAGAGACATAACCTTAGGTGGTTGAGGAAGACTTTGCACTCAGTAACTTTTTACCTTTTTCCTACTATTGGTTGAACTTTTCGAACCAAGTAAATTTATCTTAGAAAATTATTTCTAAGTAAAAAAACTCACAATAATAATTTTATCCGTGAAACAATTGACATAGAAAAATGCTCATAAATATTATATTTTAAAGGCAGAATATTGACAATATCTACTTATCCTGATTATGAATTTTAAAATTATAATTGTATGCATAGGGGAAAAGATTTTTTAAAGTATTACAGAAAGCTAATAATAAGGTTATGCTGGTTTGTGAGTTTAGAGACTTTCTTATTTCCTGTTTTTTTTTCCCCCAAGTTTTCTTTGACATCTCAATGAGAAAAAAAAAAAAAAGGAAAAAAGCAAGTTCAAAACATGTTTGCAAATTTATAGATGAGTTGTCATTGTCCATATTACATGTACAAGGGAAAAAATGGAGAAAATTACAATTTCCATTGTTTTGTGAAAAAAAATCCTTTCACAGGTTTTGCCTATTGAAAAAACACCTGTCTCTTATACACATCTAGATGTGTATAAGAGACAGGAAGGGGACGACCGAGGATGAGATGGCTGGATGGCATCACTGACTCGATGGATGTGAGTCTGAGTGAACTCCGAGAGATGGTGATGAACAGGGAGGCCTGGCGTGCTGCGATTCATGGGGTCGCAAAGAGTCGGACACGACTGAGCGACTGAACTGAACTGAACTGATAGATTTACAGAAAAATGGAGAAGGTAGTACAGAGAACTCCCACTTACCCACAACCAGTTTCCCCAGTTATTGATGTTTTACATGAGTGTAGTAGGTTTGTTAAAAATCAGTGAATCAGTATTGAAACATTATTATTATTAACCAAAGCTCATACTCTGTTCTGACTTCTTCAGCTTTTACCCGGTATCTCTTTTTGTTGCTGTTGTTCCAGATCCATCTAGGATACAACTTTGTCTCCTTAGGTTCCTCTTGGCTGTGGCAAGTTTGACTGAAGTATTTTCTTATGGAAGAAAGATACAGTTTCTCTGAAAGCTGGAACATTTACAATGAGTAGACAGTTTTAAGGTATATCGATGTTTTAACTTCTGTGTGCCTTTCTCTTGTGCATTTCAGGCACTCTGTGAATGTGCCCTGCAGACTCCGTATGACAGCTTGAAGCTCGGGATGCTGTCTGTCCTCGCCACGCTGTCAGGGACCATCGCCGTCAAACATTACTTCAGCATAGCTTCAGGTAAAGAGAAGAAAGGAGATGATATATGGATAGCGTGCTAATAATCTTTTATTCATGTCATGTTTATATTTCAAGTTAAAGCTTTAGAATCAAGAAAGGTTTTAGTTTCTTACTGTTACATGTTAGTAATTTCTTCAAAAATGATTTCTTAACTTAATTCCTAAGATAATAAAAGCTTGCATCCTTGATCTTAACTCAAGGCTATAGTTTTTCTGGATTTGCCCTTTTTTGCATTGTTATGTGGATGAAATAATATTTTTTGAGAGGGCTTAAAATAGCTGGTTTGCTTTTGTATGTCTCTGACTTAAATTGCCCTTTGGATTTAAGTATATTTCAAAGGCCAAGTGGTGGTGAATTTTAAAAGCAAATGTCATATGCTTCCTTTTACGCATATGTTATCCTTCTGGAAAATGATTAAAATAAAACTTTGCCTCAGTTCAATAATGCTTTCCTACTTGCCTGTTCAAGATGATTTAACTCCAAAATGCCCTTATTAATGCCTTATGAGGCGCTTGCTTACATAACACACTTAAGCTTAAAGGTTTTTGTTGTTTGAATGCAAGTTTTGTAGGATCTCTATTGCTTCCTTTTCTAGTTAAGTTCAATTCAGTTCAGTCGCTCAGTCATGTCCAACTCTTTGCCACCCCAAGGACTGCAGCACACCAGGCCTCCCTGTCCATCACCAACTCCCAGAGTTTACTCAAATTCATGTCCATTGAGTTGGTAATGCCATCCAACCATCTCATCCTCTGTTGTCCCCTTCTCCTCCTCCCTTTAATCTTGGGTCTTTTCCAGTGAGTCAGTTCTTCACATCAGGTGGCCAAAGTATTGGATCAGCATCAGTCCTTCCAATGAATATTCAGGACTGACTTCCTTTGGGATAGACTGGTTGGATCTCCTTGTAGTCCAAGGGACTCTCAAGAGTCTTCTCCAACATCACAGTTCAAAAGCATCAGTCTTCGGCGCTCAGCGTTCTTTATAGTCCAACTCTCACATCCATACATGACTACTGGAAAAACCATTGCTTTGACTAGATGGACTTTGTTGGCCAAGTAATGTCTCTGCTTTTGAATATGTTGTCTAGGTTGGTCATAACTTTTCTTCCAAGGAGCAAGCATCTTTTAATTTCATGGCTGCAGTCACCATCTGCCGTGATTTTGGAGCTTCAAA
This sequence comes from Cephalophus harveyi, assembly GCA_006410635.1. Lineage (NCBI taxonomy): Eukaryota > Metazoa > Chordata > Mammalia > Artiodactyla > Bovidae > Cephalophus > Cephalophus harveyi. The sequence continues at coordinate 89,751 of SJYT01069006.1, read as the reverse complement.
AAATAAAAGTCTGTCACTGTTTCCTCTGGTTCCCCATCTATTTGCCATGAAGTAATGGAACCAGATTCCATAATCTTAGTTTTATGAAGTTGTGCTTTAAGCCAGCTCTATCACTCTTCTCTTTCACTTTCATCAAGAGGCTCTTTAGTTCTTCTTCACTTTCTACCATGAGGGTGGTGTCATCTGCGTAACTGAGGTTATTGATATTTCTCCCGGCAATCTTGATTCCAGCTTGTGATTCTTCCAGCCCAGCGTTTCTCACGATGTACTCTGCATGTAAGTTAAGTAAGCAGGGTGACAATGTACAGCCTTGACGTACTCCTTTCCCGATTTGAAACGAGTCTGTTGTTCCATGTCCAGTTCTAACTGTTGCTTCCTGACCTGCATACATATTTTTCAAGAGGCAGGTCAGGTGGTCTGATATTCCTGTCTCTTTAAGAATTTTCCACAGTTTGCTGTAAATAGTCAATAAAGCAGAAGTACGTGTTTTTCTGGAACTCTCTTGCTTTTTCAATGATCCAACAGATGTTGGCAGTTTGATCTCTGGTTCCTCTGCTTTTTCTAAATCCAGTTTGAACATCTGGAAGTTCAGGGTTCACGTCCTGTTGAAGCCTTGCTTGGAGAATTTTGAGCATTACTTTACTAGCATGTAGTTAGTTATTCTGAATTGAATTAATTAAGGAACTGCATTATGCATTTGTCTTTTTTATGGCTTCACAGCATATAAACTCACTTATTGGGTGAGGAAAATTCCCCACCACAGAAGTCTTGGTAGGAAGCTGTAAAGACCTGATGCTCTGTTGCCAGGGCTCCTGCCATCTAGGGTGCACACAGCAGTCTGGGCTCAACTAACCATTTTCATACTGGAGAATAAATTGGAAGGCAGTGACAACAAGAAGTCGTGATATCTGAGAATCCATTCTGATGATACAGCAATGACCGCAGCAGCATCCTGTTCCCAGGGCGCACTGTAGCAGGGATGTTTGCTGTATCTGGTCCTTTGGCAGCAACATAAGCTGTGGCAGCAAGCAGCAGTAACAGCGGTGATGATGTCTTCACTGGGCTAATTCTATGCATGGTTTGGGCTATAGCCTTTGGTTGGTCTCTAGCCTTAGCTTATTCCTATCCATCTTTTGAACTTAGTTTTCCAGCCTTTTCAATAATTGTGTGAGGTACCTCCGTATTAGTTATCTATTGCTACATAATAAATCAAAACTCTGTGGCTTGAAACCACAGTTGTCTGCCATCTTGACCAGACTAGATGGTCTGAAATGGCCTCATTCACCAGCTACAGGTCAGACTTTCACCTGAGGCGCTGTGGTTCTCCTCCTTCTGACTCTTTGGCAGTCCAGCTTGGGCTTGTTGACATCACGTTCTTAGGGTTCTGCTGCTGCTGCCAAATCGCTTCAGTCATGTCCGACTGTGTGACCCCATAGACGGCAGCCCACCAGGCTCCTCTGTCCCTGGGATTCTCCAGGCAAGAACACTGGAGTGGGTTGCCGTTTCCTTCTCCAATGCATGCTTGCATGCTAAGTCGCTTCAGTTGTGTCTGACTCTTTGTGACCCTATGGACAGCAGCCCACCAGGCTCCTCTGTCCACAGGATTCTCTAGGCAAGAATACTGGAGTAGGTTGCCATTCTAACAGCACGCAAAAGAAGGCACGCCACCAACATATGAGTACTTTTTTAGCCTTTTGCTTGCACATGTTTTTTAATGTCTCATTGGTCAAAGCAAGTCACATGGCCAAGCCCAGATAGGTGGAGAAATAAACACCTGCTGATGCAAGGAATTGGAAAATTACGTTGCAAAGGGGCATGCCTACAAGAGATGAGAGAAGTTAGCACAGCTTTTTTTTTTTAATCAACAATTTTAAAAAATCAATCATCTACTTATTGTGTTTTCGATAAATTCTTTTTTGTGCATAAATCAGCCAGTCTCAGTTTATTGTTGTTCAGTCACCCAGTTGTGTCTGACTCTTGGCAGCCCCGTGGACTGCAGCACGGCAGGCTTCCCTGTCCTACTCCATCTCGCGGACTTTGCTCAAACTTGTGTCCATTGAGTCAGTGATGCCATTCAAACATCTCATGCTCTGTTGCCCCCTCTCTTGCCCTCAATCTTTCCCAGCATCAGGGACTTTTCCAGTGAGTCGGCTGTTCGCATCAGATGACCAAAATAATGGAGGTTCACCTTCAGCATCAGTCCTTCCAACGAGTATTCAGGGTTAAGTTTCATTAAAATTGATTGACTTGAACTCCTTGCTGTCCACGGGACTTGAAGGAGTCTTCTCCAGCTTGCAGTTAATAGCCTTCACTGCTGTCACACACTGAAAGAGCAGCGGTAGGCAAAGTATTAATTTCATCTTACGGTTTATAGGAGCCCTCCCATACGAGGTCTTTTGTACGAGTTCCTGTTAAGTGAGGCACATGCACAGAAGCTGCGAGTATTGGATCTGAGGCGCGCAGGGCTTCAGTGGGGTCCAGAGTCACAGCTGGGAAGCACCCGAGCCCAAGGGCTCTGTCTTGGGATTCTTTTCTGTACTAAACTGACCTAGATACAAGATGTCTTTTTCTTTATTTTCTCATTCCAAAGACCTTTGTAAGTGTGTCAGGTTATAACATTCAAGCACTTCACAAGCTAGATATTTTCTTTGTCCTTTTTTTGAATTTTGTTAAATCGTAGTTTGTATATGGAATTAGGCAAACGGCTTAAACAACCAGACTAGGTAATGCTCACAAGAAATAAATGTCAGGTATTTTCTAAAGTCAGATTATTTCCATGACTAATAGTGAATATTTAAGTGTATTTTCGTTGATTAGAGTTTTAGTATAACCAGATAAACAGTTTGTAAAACAGACCTAAATTTAGTGTGTCTTTAGACACACTATCCCTAACAAATGGGCCTTAAGCGTCTAAGATGTTCAGTCTCCCACAGACCTAAGAAAAGTGCAAATTAAAACAACACTTAAATATTTTTCTAATCCATCAGTTTGGCAAAGATCCAGAAGTTTGATAATACGTTGTGTCGACAAGGGTGTGGCTAATCAAAAGCTACTCTCATTCACTGCTGGTGGGAATGTAAATTGTTAAACTTCAGCATAGGTAATTTGGAAGTACACATCAAAATTATAAGTGAAAAACATAGAGAAATTCCACTTCTTGGAATTTATCCTACTAATTTAGTCTCACATTTGAGAAATGATATGTACATGGTTATTCATAGCATCATTAATGTAGTAGCAAAATATTGTCCATCATTGGAGATGGAGTAGCATAAGAAGGTCCATCAGTAGGGAACTCATTTAAGAAGTTATGATACATAACTGCAGTAGCAGTCAGGGCAGCTTACGAAAAAGAGTATGTGGCATGGAGCAGTCTCCATGACGGTCTGGGGGAAATGAAGCAGGATGTGCAGCAGTGTATAAAACAGGAAAAAAGAAAGGATTGTGCTTACAAATGTGAAGACTCTTTGGAATGATACACAAGAGACATAACCTTAGGTGGTTGAGGAAGACTTTGCACTCAGTAACTTTTTACCTTTTTCCTACTATTGGTTGAACTTTTCGAACCAAGTAAATTTATCTTAGAAAATTATTTCTAAGTAAAAAAACTCACAATAATAATTTTATCCGTGAAACAATTGACATAGAAAAATGCTCATAAATATTATATTTTAAAGGCAGAATATTGACAATATCTACTTATCCTGATTATGAATTTTAAAATTATAATTGTATGCATAGGGGAAAAGATTTTTTAAAGTATTACAGAAAGCTAATAATAAGGTTATGCTGGTTTGTGAGTTTAGAGACTTTCTTATTTCCTGTTTTTTTTTCCCCCAAGTTTTCTTTGACATCTCAATGAGAAAAAAAAAAAAAAGGAAAAAAGCAAGTTCAAAACATGTTTGCAAATTTATAGATGAGTTGTCATTGTCCATATTACATGTACAAGGGAAAAAATGGAGAAAATTACAATTTCCATTGTTTTGTGAAAAAAAATCCTTTCACAGGTTTTGCCTATTGAAAAAACACTGAGGCCTTACCTACACTAGTAGTTTTATGTTAAACTGGAAATCAGTAAAGTGACCATATGTCCCAGACTACTTGGGGTAGTCTTGGTTTATGCCTGTGGTTATTAGTAATAGTGTCCCCTTCAAACCTCAAAAGTGTGATTGCCCTCAGTGTAAAAGACAAGGTTATAGTTGATAGGAATCATGGAAAAATAAACAGGGCAGAGAAGGACAGGAATGAAAGACCCTGCTGAGAAGTTGAATTAGCTTTAATCTTCAGATTCTTCTTGATGCTAAACTCACCTATAACTGAGAGCTTCTCTGCTATAAATAAAAACATTCACAGCATAAACCTTATGTTACAGAATTTCAAGTGTGATTTTTAACTATAGGATAGAACTTAACGTATAAAGCACAAAGCTGGTGCATAACTAACAAGTTTATATGATCTCAGTGGCAAGATGCTTAAGATCTTTAGGCTTCAATTTCTTCTGTAAAAATAGTATTGAATCAGAAGCTCTCCAAGTCCTTGGTAGCTCTAAAATCATAAATTCTTACATAAACCTTTTGCAGTATAACTATATGCCAGCAATTGAGCAAACTTAAAATTTTTGTTTCTCTTTTCTCTCCTCTCTCGAATGAAAGGTTTTTATCTGACAAGAAGCCTTGTAATGATTCTGTTTTAACGAGAATCCATTTGAATGCCCAAGATACAATCTTGGCTTTTGCTGTGTTTCTTAGTCAATTTTTATTAATATTTGAGGGGGAGAGCCTGGAAAATCCCATGGACAGAGGAGCCTGGAAGGCTGCTCTGGGTTGCTGAGGGTCGGACATGACTGAGCGACTTCACTTTCACTTTTCACTTTCATGCATTGGAGAAGAAAGTGGCAACCCACTCCAGTGTTCTTGTCTGGAGAATCCTAGGGACGGGGAGCCTGGTGGGCTGCTGTCTATGGGGTCGCACAGAGTCAGACACGACTGAAGTGACTTAGCAGCAGCAGCAGTATTATGTTAATTTTAGATCTTAATCATTAGAAAACTACTTAGCATATACTTATTCTAAGTATGTGAACAGGAGAAAAAGGGATGGTTTTGTATATTGAGCATAGGGTAGAGGTAGAAAATTTTGTTGAAATTCATTGTTAGAGATTTTCTTTTGAAAATGATAAAAAATGAACCTATAAAATGAACTGCTTTTGAACTGTATAAATTAATTAAATCTGCCCTACTTTTCTTTGCTTGTTTAGGAAATGTGGGTTCGTCCCCTAGATCCTCTGATTTAGTCAAATTAGCCCAAGAGTGCTGTTACCATAATAACAGGGGCATTGCAGCTCATGGAGTGAGAGTCCTAACTAATATAACTGTATCTTGTCAAGAAAAAGGTAAGTTTGATCAAGACTGTTATTATGTATGAACTTTTAGATTGGAGTTTCATCAGAGTCCTGTTTGTATTTCATTTTTTAATCCCTTATTATTTTTAGGCTTTGTGCTTTTATCTATTAGTCACCTCCTCCTGAATGTTCTTAGGGCAGATTTTCTCAAAACTACTTAATTCTTTGGGAAAACAAAATGAGGACCTTGGCGTTGGGAGTGCGGAACTGAAAGGTTTTATGGAGCATTGCGCATCTCCTCCTACTCTGCTTATAACTCTCCAGTGACTATCAGTTTGTTCACTTGTTTAAAAAAAACTAGAAAATTTAGGGGAGAAAAAGCATACGAAGTTATTGAGAGGCTTAAGTAACAGATAGTTTTCACCTAGGGAGAAAATGAATTAACAGAGCAATGTAAATTAAATTGTCATGGAATTTATCTCTAGGTATCTATAGCATCAAATGACTTGCATAGTCAAGAAGAATGTGCATAGAAAATAATACATATATTTTATTGTATTCTTAACATCTTTTGACCTAAACAAATTCATGCTGGGGTTCAAAAACAGGAACGCATTCTGGATGTTTCATCTGTTTCCGTGCTTATTTTGATCTTTGTTAAGAATTAGCAGTCCCTCTTATCCCCACTAGGCTTCAGCACTGCTTGTGACTAGTACCTTTGTTTTCCCAGCGCCTTGATCTTCACCAGACATTGTTTGCCAAGCTCTTACACTGACTCAAAAGGCATTTCAGTTGTTTGTTCATTCTGATATCAATAACTCAATTTTTGGCATAGTAATAAGCATTATCTACCATGTAACACAGAAAATTGCTCTGTATTCTCAAAGTTGACATATGTTAATATTAACCTAAATGTGGTTTTATATATACATACATATATATATACACACACACAGAACTTTAGAGAAATTTTAGCTCAAAAGTAGTGAAAAGATGATACAGTCCTGGTATTACATGAGACATCTAAAGGGTTCATTTCTTTATGATCTGACTTAAAACACTAGTAAGATGAAGTGGAAGGGAAGGAAAGGGAAGTCGCTCAGTCGTGTCCGACTCTTTGCGACCCCATAAACTGCAGCCTGCCAGGCTCCTCTGTCCATGGGATTTTCCAGGCAGTAGTACTGAAGTGGATTGCCATTTCCTTCTCCAGGGAATCTTCCCAACCCCGGGCTCGAACCCGGGTCTCCCGCATTGTAGACAGAGGCTTTACCCTCTGAGCCACCAGGGAAGTGGGATCTTGATTATTTCTAGAAAGCATTTCTACTTCAATGAGAAGGTTGTATCCTAGGTAAAAATGGACCTGCATAATGTTAGGCTAGTTTGGAAGATTTGACACACATCATGTCGATACATGGTTTGCTGCTTTCTTAGCTAAGCTGTTTTGTATTTTCTTGTCCTGAATGTTTTTTTCTTCAGTGTGCATCTGTGTGTGTGTATGTAATCTTCTCTACTTGACCGTTAAAAACACAGTATTTTTCCTCTAGACCTTTTGGCATTGGAACAAGATGCTGTTTTTGGCCTGGAATCCCTTCTGGTGCTTTGTAGTCAAGATGATAGCCCAGGTGCTCAAGCCACGTTAAAGGTAAAAACATCAGCTATTTGTATATAATGCCTGTTTTCATTGCCAGAAGTGTAGATTGCCAGTCTCTCTGTAAAGGGTCAGATAGTGCAGACAATGTACTTTTTGTCGCAACTACTCAGTTCTGCTATTATAGGGAAAAGATAGCCATGGACAATTTTTTTTTTTTAAGGGAAGGGTTAATGGTATGACTATGTGGGGTAAAATTTTATTTGCATAAACAGGCAGGATTTGGTCCAAGTGCAAGAGTTTGTCAGCCTCTGGCTTAAATAAATATTTGCCCTTGATCTTCACTTTCAAAGCTAGTATTTTGACTGTTGTTATTCCAAAAGACAGATGAAGTTAAAATTTGATTTTGGCCTATTTTGCCATCAGTTGAAAGTATTTATTAAGTTGTAATAGATATGTATGATGGTCCTAGATAATGTAAAGCAAGTTAAACAGACAGAGCTCCTGTACTTTTGCAAGTTTTATAGTCTGAGGTAACACTGATAACGTCACAAAGAACTAATGAAATTACTGAAATAAATGTGTAAGTGTATATTAGTTTATACAGTATAGAAGCCCTAGTTTTAATCCACTGACTTAGCTATCATCTTAGAGGTATTTAAACATTTTAAGGTGAAATGCGACTATTATTGGAGTTAAACATGAAATGTAATATTTGATGGCACAGAATAATTAAGAAAAGTAGGACTGATAGAAGTAAAAGGCTGTTAGACAGACACTGGAGAATGTAAGAACTATAGCTTGTTTAAGGTATAGTTTGAGAAAAATCATGACTTATTTTAGCATGTTAAGAAAAGGTATGATGTGGTTATAATGATGAATAATAAAGATGCTGGTACTGTTAAATAGAAGCTGATAATCAAGAGGTGGTGAAGGAAATAGGCCCCACGTGATTGGCAAATCCCCAGAGTCCCTGTGGGACCACAAGACGTTTTTCTGTGCCTACCAACAACCTTGATTCTTCCTGGTAACTTTAGAAAAGCGTCACTTCATACCTTCTCAATGTAACTAGGCCACTTTCTATTCAATATGCAGATTGCTCTGAACTGCATGGTGAAGTTGGCCAAGGGCAGGCCCCACCTCAGCCAGTCCGTGGTTGAGACCTTGCTGACTCAGTTGCACAGCGCGCAGGATGCTGCCCGCATCCTGATGTGCCACTGCCTGGCCGCCATCGCCATGCAGCTGCCCGTGCTGGGCGACGGGATGCTCGGTGACCTCGTGGAACTCTACAAGGTGATCGGACGGTCAGCCACAGACAAGCAACAGGAGCTTCTGGTAAGGAGCTACTTTTCAAACCTCCTACGGAAGAATGGGTTCCGGTCTAGGGAGGATTATCAGTAATCCAAGAAGACAGCAGGTTAAAATAATTAGTTAAGACCAGGAGCATGCTGAAGTGAAAATAGGGTGGGGACCTGGAGCTTTTGCTGTTTCCACTTCAGGTATAGAAAGCCCTGTTTAGTTCACACGTAAAACTGCTTTCTTGCTGCTGCTGCTGCTAGGTCGCTTCAGTCGTGTCCGACTCTTAGCGACCCCAGGGACTGCAGCCTACCAGGCTTTCTTCCTAAGCCCTGTCAAATCAGTTTAGTGTAGCCAAAGCCTTCAATCTGATATTTTTGCTTTATTACAAAGGACAAAATGAAACTGAAGGGTTTGTTTTTATTTTTTTCCTCTTTTTTACAAAGCAAATAAATAATGAACCAAACCCTGTTTGGTCCTTCCAAAAATACAAGTAAAATGACCTAGTGATATCAGCGACCATAAGAGGAATTAAATCAGTTCCTCTTTGCCAGTCCAGGACCTCTTTAGCTGTTGAGGATCCAGTTTGGGTTTCAATGCAGTCCTGGGGTTGGAAAAGGTACATGCTTAGAAAAAAAACAGAAGGCGTGGAAGTTGTATAATAATGTTGACTTGAAAGTTCTCCGGGGCTGAGAGTAGACTGCATGCTAAATAGGCATAAGTTGGAATTAAGCTTCAAAGTAGCCTCTCCATATTGTTTGTGGTCATCTGATTATATGGCTTGGGAAGAAGCTTAATGAAATTACTTACTCAAGCCCATTTTATGTTTAATCCTGCAGGGGGCATTATGTAAAACATCGCCCCCATCTCATCATTTGCTGTCAGGAAAGGTTACCCTGATGTCTTAAGTGGCAGTGGTCGTAGAAACCATGCATTTATCACAGTATGTATGGATCCTTGTATGTGTTGGCTTTGGAATATTGCTCTGAACTGCATGGTGAAGTTGGCCAAGGGCAGGCCCCACCTCAGCCAGTCCGTGGTTGAGACCTTGCTGACTCAGTTGCACAGCGCGCAGGATGCTGCCCGCATCCTGATGTGCCACTGCCTGGCCGCCATCGCCATGCAGCTGCCCGTGCTGGGCGACGGGATGCTCGGTGACCTCGTGGAACTCTACAAGGTGATCGGACGGTCAGCCACAGACAAGCAACAGGAGCTTCTGGTAAGGAGCTACTTTTCAAACCTCCTACGGAAGAATGGGTTCCGGTCTAGGGAGGATTATCAGTAATCCAAGAAGACAGCAGGTTAAAATAATTAGTTAAGACCAGGAGCATGCTGAAGTGAAAATAGGGTGGGGACCTGGAGCTTTTGCTGTTTCCACTTCAGGTATAGAAAGCCCTGTTTAGTTCACACGTAAAACTGCTTTCTTGCTGCTGCTGCTGCTAGGTCGCTTCAGTCGTGTCCGACTCTTAGCGACCCCAGGGACTGCAGCCTACCAGGCTTTCTTCCTAAGCCCTGTCAAATCAGTTTAGTGTAGCCAAAGCCTTCAATCTGATATTTTTGCTTTATTACAAAGGACAAAATGAAACTGAAGGGTTTGTTTTTATTTTTTTCCTCTTTTTTACAAAGCAAATAAATAATGAACCAAACCCTGTTTGGTCCTTCCAAAAATACAAGTAAAATGACCTAGTGATATCAGCGACCATAAGAGGAATTAAATCAGTTCCTCTTTGCCAGTCCAGGACCTCTTTAGCTGTTGAGGATCCAGTTTGGGTTTCAATGCAGTCCTGGGGTTGGAAAAGGTACATGCTTAGGAAAAAAACAGAAGGCGTGGAAGTTGTATAATAATGTTGACTTGAAAGTTCTCCGGGGCTGAGAGTAGACTGCATGCTAAATAGGCATAAGTTGGAATTAAGCTTCAAAGTAGCCTCTCCATATTGTTTGTGGTCATCTGATTATATGGCTTGGGAAGAAGCTTAATGAAATTACTTACTCAAGCCCATTTTATGTTTAATCCTGCAGGGGGCATTATGTAAAACATCGCCCCCATCTCATCATTTGCTGTCAGGAAAGGTTACCCTGATGTCTTAAGTGGCAGTGGTCGTAGAAACCATGCATTTATCACAGTATGTATGGATCCTTGTATGTGTTGGCTTTGGAATACTGGGAAGCAGGTAGCCAAGTCTGCTTTTCATTGAAGCAGCATTTTCAATTAATGTTCTTTATCCCCTTTTTTTTTTGTTTCGTACTATTTTAAAAGCAACTTTAAATTATGACAGGAAATATTCAAAAACACATCAGGAATAATATGATGAGAGGTCTTGCATCCGTCACTTAGTTTAAGAAAGAAGTGTTGCTAGTACAGTTGACTTGTACCCGCCTATGTATCTCCATGATGGTGTCTTCTTCCTTCCTGTCAGGATAGGTAACCACTATCCCAAAACTGGTGTTTGTCATTCCCATACGTATTGTTCTATATTTATTGCCTTAGTATATATATCCTATGTGATATGCAAGGCTTTTTGTATGTTTTAACTTTATATGTTATTGTACTACATGTGATCTTTTGCACTTTTCCTGTTATATGTGAGTCTGTATTGATTCTATATTGATAAGAGTATTTCTGGTTTATCCATTTCACTGCTCTATAGATTTTCATTGTGTGATTATATTAATATCGCAGTTTGTCCATATTATTGGGCATTGTTTCTAATTATTTGCTGTTATACACAATGTTCTGAGTAATGGAATAAAGTGGAAATTTAGTAAGTGTCAAAGGAAGACAAACGTCGTTATTTTCCAGTAGGCTCTAACCAGTGTTTCAGCCTTCTGGGTAAAGTGATCTATAACATTGGATAGAGTCTACGATTCTCTTGACTTTGTTCTTGCTCGATGTTAGGTGAGCTTGGCCACTGTGATTTTTGTAGCCAGTCAGAAAGCACTGTCTGCTGAAGTGAAGGCGGTAATAAAGCAGCAGCTTGAAAGTGTTTCCAATGGATGGACTGTCTACCGGATTGCCAGACAGGCATCCCGAATGGTGCGTACTGTCCTGTGTGAACTGGGTTGGTGAAACGGGCCGATTACGAACCTTTAGGTTGTGTGATTATTCCTCCTAGTCAGAACTAAAGATGAAGGTGGAAGTACTTTTTAGTCGTGGGATTAAAAGATGATGAAGGAAAGGACCTGATTTTTAACATATGCACATGAGAACAATATACACATTGTTAGGGAGAGATTCCGCGGGAATTCCAGGAATAGGGGCTTTCCGGCTGCAGGTTGTCAGCAGCGCTTTCCGTTTACCGTGTGCTCTCGGAAACACAGCTCCTTCCCACTCGTGCTTCTCTCCTCCGCTTTCAGCTTCCCACGTCTTTCTTCCCTTTTTCTCCCCCACCGTATCATTCTTACGCTGAGCAGGACAGTGAGCATCCCTCGCCCCCAGGCATTAGCAGGCATTCACATTCCCCCTCAGCTCCCTCCCTCTGCGTCAGTCATTTCCAGTTGGCCCCGTAATACCTGATGGAACGTAGCTGGGCTTCTCCCCCAGCCCACTACATAGCTCATACGAAGATGACCTACAGTAAGAGTCTATACTTTCTAAATCTTGAACTAAGATTCTAGACCCGGGTTATAGATAACGCCATTCATTTTCCCTTCGGAACTGTTTTGGTACAGAACTTCAGGCATTATGTTACATAAAAGCGGCTCAGCATATTTTCTCTGAAGAACTACTTTGACAGAGTCTCACACAGTTATATAATGTGAGGAATGATTGCTAAAACTTTATCCAAGGTTTGAATTTCTCTTTTAGCTGCTACATCAACCAATTCAAGTGTAAGAATCTCATCATGCCCCTCCATTTCTCCCTCCCCCCACTTTTTTTTTTAGGGTAATCATGACATGGCCAGAGAGCTTTATCAGAGTTTGCTGACTCAGGTTGCCTCAGAACATTTCTACTTCTGGCTGAATAGTTTGAAGGAGTTCTCACATGCAGAACAGTGCCTCACTGGGTTACAAGAAGAGAATTATAGTTCAGCGCTTTCTTGCATTGCTGAGTCTTTAAAGTTCTACCACAAAGGGATCGCTTCCTTGACAGTAAGTTCGCTTGATTCTCCTTTGGGGACGATTACTTGTGAGGATGGTTTTTCTTTTCTTTTGGGGCTATTGTCTTTTAACCTTGAAAAATTTGCTGATACACATGTATTTGGCAGTATTAAAATGATGAATAGGACCTGGAAGTAGATCATTAACCCCTCCCCAACTTTTTACTGTTCCTAGATTGATGAACATTTATCATTTTGTTTTATCAAGTGTCAGGTACACATGTGAAGAGAATGCTAAATCCATACAGGAGGGATACCTGAAGGTGGGATTCCCCCTTTCCAAACTCCTAGGTTGAGTAAGACCCCAACCTGGTCACTACTGTTGTCAAATGTGGACCCTCCACCCCATCTCATACCTGGGAGCTACTTACTAGAGTTTCTTATTTTGTAAATAAAGAAGAAATTATCTAGGATGCCAGTATCTCACCTTTCATCCCTCTGTGATGTCTTCCCATTCCAAATTAACAATCAGCCAGCTACTACCATTTCAATGTTTTTTTTCTGCCAAGAAAGAAAGAGGGGTAGAGAGAGAGCAGATCCTTAACATTTTCTTGAAACCAGTTCTATTCCTTAAGTAAGTACCTGTTTCCTAAAATGTGCATTTATATATTAATGCAAGGACTTTTTCCCCTGAAGAGTATAAAGTTTGTGTAATCACCATTAAGCATGTTTAAAGTATTGTCACTTGACTTTAAAAATTATATGTATATAGATGGGGCCATAAAACTTTTGGTCCCTGTTTTATATTTATCACATAATCTAAAATGTTTTTAATGGTGAGCCATTCAAAGAGAAGTGTGGCAAACAACAGAGAACAAACAGACGTCACAAGAGACAGACTGTTCAGATAACTGTGGGTGCATATCTTTTGAGGAATGATTTTAGGGGGCTGGGATTGATTGGCTGCTGTTTTAAAACAAGAATATAGGAGTGGCTCCCCTCCATTTTATGGGGTAGCATTGACTAATGTGGTTCTCTTCCGTTGATTATCCTGGGGAAAGATCGTTGTTGCCTATATCAGGCTAATAAATACCTCAGAAAATCTAAAAGTACTGTTACTGGCTCTAGTCAGTAGAATTATTTCATTTTCTAGTTGATGTGGAGCGAAAAATTGTTAATCATTTAGTACAGTGAATGACATGAACTGTGATACAGGCTAACAAAATAGTGAGGCAGGTAGAATTAATATTATGAAAAATATCTTATTGAATACTTAATAGTCCTAATGATTTGTGTGGTATGTGTGTTTAATGAGGTTTGGCAGTAATTAAGAAGTGAATTCTGATATAGGAAGAAAGCAGCCAATTGACAGACAAAAGACCCTTGTCTTAGCCTCTGTTCTGCAATTAACACATTGTGACCTAAGGCAGGTTATTGATCTTCAAATCATCTTTTGATGGAGTTCCTTTATTCAGCAAACTGTAAGCACTTGCTATGTTCCAAACACTGCTTTGAGGATAAAAGAATCAGGAAATAATTCTTCACTTGAGAGTAGTCTCAAGAGGAAGGAAGTATAAGCCTAAACAATCATTTGGAACTTCTCACATTTCTGATTATAAATACTATACTATCACAGTTTTGGGTTTTGTTTTGTTTTGTTTTTTTAAGATTTTTAGACAAGCGTGGATTTGATGACAGAGATGATTTGAGCGTGTGCTTAGTTGCTCAGTCGTGTCCAACTCTTTGCGACCCCGTGCACTGTTGCCCACCAGGCTCTTCTGTCCGTGGGATTTTCCAGACAAGAATACTGCAGTGGGTTGCCATGCCCTCCTCCAGGGGATCTTCACCACCCAGGGATCGAACCCGGGTCTCCCACATTGCAGGCAAATTCTTTACATCTGAGCCACCAGGGAATCCCAAGAATACTGGAGTGGGTAGCCTATCCCTCCTCTAGGGGAACTTTCTGACCCAGGAATCGAACTGGGGTCTCCTGCATTGCAGGTGGATTCTTTACCAGCTGAGTGACCAGGGAAGCCTGATTGCCCTTTTGTTCCTTGACACATGAATGATCTCATTTGAGGTTGTCAGCTGTGATGATTATGCTTTTTAAACCTTCTTCAACCAAACTAAACAGAAGTTAAGAATTCTGTGCTTGTTGGAGGTGCTATAGCAATGTTGGGTGTCTGATTTCCCAGTAGAGTGATTAATGATAGTTACCCTGCTTCTTAGGAATTAAATTCATAAAAAGTGTTTGTATCAGCTTTCTGTGCTGTGTAACAAATTACCACAAATTCAGTGGCTTAAAACAGGACCCATTTATTATTTACTGTTTTACCATTTACACGAGTCAGAAGTCCAGGCATGACTTCACTGGGTTCCCTGCTCATGCTGTCACAGAGTTGCGGTCCAGGTGTCAGCCAGGGCCAGTCTTGTCTGGGACTTGGGTGCAGGGTCCCCTTCTAAACTCATGTAATTGTTGGCAGGATTCATGTCCTCACCGCTGTGAGACTTGTGGAAGCCTCAAGGCCAGAAGGAACATCTCTTACCTTCAAGACTTTGTTTTAATGGACTCACCTGATGAGGAGTGATCTACCCAGAATAATCTCCCTTTTGATGAGTATAAAGTCAGATCATTAGGGACCTAAATTACATCCTCACAATCTATTACTTTTTCCATATTCCATTAATTAGAGGCAGGTTACAGGTTCTATCCACACTTTAAGGGAGATTACACAAGTTTTGGAGACTGGGATGGGAGTGGGAAAGCATGATTAGAGGAACCATTTTAGCAATCTGCCGACAGATGCTGGGTCTTCATTTTTTACCTTATTAAATATTGAATAGGTATTATATCTATATATTATGTAGGGTATATAAAGATATCAAATATCCAAGTATAAACTTATATGCAGAGTACATCATGAGAAATGCTGGGCTGGAGGAAGCACAAGCTGGAATCAAGATTGCCAGGAGAAATGTCAGTAACCTCAGATACGCAGATGACACCACCCTTATGGCAGAAAGTGAAGAAGAACTAAAGAGCCTCTTGATGAAAGTGAAAGAGGAGAGTGAAAAAGTTGGCTTAAAGCTCAACATTCAGAAAACAAAGATCATGGCATCCGGTCCCATCACCTCATGGCAAATAGATGGGGAAACGTGGAAACAGTGGCTGACTTTATTTTTCTGGGCTCCAAAATCACTGCAGATGGTGATTGCAGCCATGAAATTAAAAGACGCTTACTCCTTGGAAGGAAAGTTATGACCCACCTAGACAGCATATTCTGGAGAAGGAAATGGCAACCCACTCCAGTGTTCTTGCCTGGAGAATCCCAGGGACGGCGGAGCCTGGTGGGCTGCCTTCTATGGGGTCGCACAGAGTCGGACACGACTGAAGCGACTTAGCAGCAGCAGCAGCAGCAGACAGCATATTCAAAAGCAGAGACATTACTTTGTCAACAAAGGTCAGACTAGTCAGGCTATGGTTTTTCCAGTGGTCCTGTATGGATGTGAGAGTTGGACTATAAAGAAAGCTGAGTGCTGAAGAATTGATGCTTTTGAACTGTGGTGTTGGAGAAGACTCTTGAGAGTCCCTTGGACTGCAAGGAGATCCAACCCGTCCATCCTAAAGGAGACCAGTCCTGGATGTTCGTTGGAAGGACTGATGTTGAAGCTGAAACTCCAGTACTTTGGCCACCTCATGAGAAGGGTTGACTCATTGGAAAAGACCCTGACTCTGGGAGGGATTGGGGGCAGGAGGAAAAGGGGACGACAGAGGATGAGATG
This sequence comes from Cephalophus harveyi, assembly GCA_006410635.1. Classification (NCBI taxonomy): domain Eukaryota; kingdom Metazoa; phylum Chordata; class Mammalia; order Artiodactyla; family Bovidae; genus Cephalophus; species Cephalophus harveyi. The sequence goes on along the minus strand of SJYT01069006.1, from coordinate 73,709 downwards.
GTTGGATGGCATCACCGACTCGATGAACGTGAGTTTGAGTGAACTCCGGGAGATGGTGATGGACAGGGAGGCCTGGCGTGCTGCGATTCATGGGGTCACAAAGAGTCAGACACGACTGAGCGACTGAACTGAACTGAACTGAGAGTCATTTATGATTATCACAACTAGGTATTAACTGGTATTTAGTGGATAAAGGCCAAAGATACTGGTAAACATCCAACAAAGCACAAGACAGCCCCCTTCAAAATTTGAGAATTATTCCAAAATGTCACTAGTACACTGAGGTTGAAAACTGTTTTCTAGGGCAGTATACCTCAGTCAAAACTGTGTATCTGCCCCCTGCTCCACAATTTAGAAATATGTGAAGATGTTTCTGTTTGTCCCAGTGATAGAGTGGTTTGGAGAGACTGCTGCTAGCCTAACGGTCATTGACTGGAGATGCTGAATTTTCTGAAATGCTGAGGATATTCCTGCTCCTATTAAAAGATACTGATCTAAAGTACTACCTTGGAGTAGAGTTGCATAAGTTATGTGCATCTTCAGTTGCCTAGCTGATACTAGGAGTTTTTCCATAGTGGTTTTACATTTACAGTATTTCCAGCAATGTATAAGAGTTCTTGTTACTCTACATTTCCCCCATTGGTATGTTCTGGAAATTATGATTGGAGTAATTAATACAATTAAACTTTTTATATCTGCATATTTGAGTTTTGCTTATTATAGAACATAGTATTAGTTTCAGGTGTGCAGCAGGATTTGATAGTTTATCTGTTGTGAAATCACTACAGTGAGTATGGTGGTAGTTAAAATCTGCCACATTCATAGTCACTAGTTTTTTTTTCAAGTGAAGAGGGCTTTTAAGATGTACTGTCTTACCAACTTTCAAATATTCAAGATAGTGTTTTTAAAACTTGTTTTTTTCTTCCAGTTTTATTGAGATGTAATTGACATAAAACACTGTGTAGTTTAAAATGTACATGATGATCTGTATACATCATGAACTGATGATCATCATGGGGTTAGTGACCATCCATGGTCTCATATAAATACAACATTAAAGAAATAGAGAAAATAGCTTTTTTCCTTGTGGAAAAAGCATGTAGGATTTTTTCTTGCCTTTCATATGTATCATACATCTTATGTACATTTTATCCTTAGAACTTACGTATAACTGGAATTTTGCACCTCTTGACTACCTTCTTTCAGTTCTCCGCCTGCCCCCACCCCCAGTCTTCCACGTCTGGGAGCCACAAATTTGGAATTTTTTTTGTTGATTTGTTAAGTATAATTGACCTACAAAACTCAGTTCCTTATTCACAACACACTGATTCAATGTTTGCATATATTTAAAAATGGTACCGTGATAAGTCTTGTTGGCATCTGTCACCATAAAACTATGTTACATGATTATTGGCTGTGTTTCTCATCACAGTATCTGTGGCTCACTTATTTTGTGTCTGATAGCTTATACCTCTTAATCTCCCTTGTGTGTTTCATCTTCCCACCCTCTCTAGTTAGGTTTAATCATTTGTTTTGTTTTCTGGATTCCATTTATAAGTTAAATCATACAGTATTTGTTTTCCTCTGACTTTTTTAGCTTAGCCTAATATCCTCTAGGTCCATCAGCGTTGTTGCAAATGACAAGATTGCCTTCTTTTTTTATGGCTAATATTCCATTGTATATATGTATGCTGCATCTTCTTTATCCATTTGTCTATTTGTCCATTTGTCTATTACATTGTTGCCTGTTGTAAATAAAACTGCAGTGTGACGGTTGCATATATCTTTTTGAATTAGTGTTCTTGTTTTCTTCGGGTAAAAACGCAAAAGTGAAACTGCTGGAACTTGTGGTTCTATTTTTAATTTTTCGAGGACCCTTCACACTGTTTTCCATAGTGGCTGCGCCAGTTTACACTCCTGTCGGACGTGCCCAGTGGTCCCTTTTCTTCACATCCTCTCCAACACTTGTTACCTCTGGTCTTGATGATAGCCATTCTGACAGGTGTGAAATGATATCTCGTGGTTTTGATTTTCATTTCCATGATGATTAGTGATGTTGAGACCATCTATGTGTCTTCTTTGGAAAAATGTCTATTCAGAGCTCTGCCTGTTTTTTAATCAGAATTTTTTTTTTTTTTACTACTGAGTTGTATGAGTTTTTAAATGTATTTTGGATATTAACCCCTTATTAAATATATGATTTGCAAATATTTCCTTCCACTCAGTAGGTTGTCTTTTCATTTTGTATGTTCTAAATACCCATCTTTTGTAGGTAATATGAGTTGCACGTATCTTTTCATCCACAATCACTCTAAGAAATGTTTTCCCTTCAAGTCACTACCTTTACCATTTTCTACAGAAATCACTTTTGGTTTCTAAAATTACAGACTAGTCTTGCCTTGTTTTTCATTATCATTTAAGAAATCCTGCAGTATTAGACTTTTGATTATAGCTTCTTTACTCAGATTTATATTTGTGTGATACACTAATGGTTTATGTTACATATTGCAGTAGTTTGTTCATTTCATATCATCATGATATTCTTTTGGATGACTGTTATAACAATCTGTTTATCTTTTATTTTTGATCAACATTTGAGTTATTTCCAGGATGGGGCTATTTAATTTCACTTATGAACTTTCTTTGCACATCTTTTGGTAGAAGTGTGCATATTTCCTGGATGGTGTTATATGTTTAAGTTCAGCTTTAATAAATACTGCCAAAAAGTTGTCTGTGGTGGTTTCCAGTTTATACTCCTATCAGCATAAGTGCCTTTTGGGGTTCACAGTACTTCTTGAATATATGGCTTGATGGCTTTGGTCAGTTATGGAATATTTGCCATTATCTTTTCAGCCAATGACTCCAAGTACCCCTTTGTTAATTCTTTTTACCAAGTCTCATCTCTCTCTCCATTCTCTTCTGTATGTTTTGCCTTTTTATCTCTCCATACTTAGTTCAATATTTTCTTCTGGCCCGTCTTCCATTCCCATAATTCTCTTACATTGTGTCTAATTGATATATTAAACTCATTCATTAAGTTCTTAATTTCATTTATTGTGTTTTTCCAGTTTCAAATTTTCCATTTGATTATTTTATATTTTGTAGTGCTTCTTTAGGATCCTCTATCTTGTCATTGAAATTCTTTAATATGCTAATTATAGTTATCTTGAAATTCATATATGTCCATTATCTGAATCTGTTACGGTTTGTGTCTTTGACACTTTTTCCCCCTCTTGGTTTGAGGAATTTTGTCTTTGTTGTATGCTCAGTTATTTTTTATTTAGTTTTGGACAGGGAGTGTGAAAATTATAGTAATTATATTATCTTTGCTTTTGGAGCGCAGTTAGGCTATGGGCAAATTACTTAATCCAACCAAGGATTGAGCTGATTCAAAGCCAAGCTTCAATCCTTGGAAGAATCAGTCAATTTTTGGTTCTCCTGACTCCTAGAGTATAGCTCTTTGAAGTTACAGACAAAAGCCTGAAATGTTTTCTACAGCCCTCTTCTTAGATTTGTGAGACTGATGAAAGCTCTGTTCAGCTTCTCTGACTGCTGGGAGCAGATTTCAAATTAGCAGATATTACCAAATGTCAGTCTTACCTCCTTGAATTGCCCACTTCTCTGTGATTTTGGTTCCCTGTTGCTTATAGCTCTTCATTGTTTTCAGATAGATGTTTATAACATTTTATTCAATTTTCCATTTGTTCTTAACAGGCAGGCTGGTTTAAGACTATTTAGTCTAGCATTGCCTTAGGCTTGGTTTATTCTTTCAAAAACTGAGCCTGTATTAAGTGAAATATAGTCACAAGAAGACAATTTGTATGATTCCACTTAACTGAAAGTGGTCAGATTCATAGAAACAGAAAATAGGTGGAGAAGGCAATGGCACCCCACTCCAGTACTCTTGCCTGGAAAACCCCATGGACAGAGGAGCCTGGCAGGCTATAGTCCATGGGGTTGCAAGAGTCAGATGTGACTTAGCAACTAAACCATCCCCCACCTCAAAGTGAATATATGCCTAAAGATAACATGATAACATGTGAAAAGGGTATTTGCATATACTAGCTAGTTTTTCGGAGAAGGCAATGGCACCCCATTCCAGTACTCTTGCCTAGAAAATCCCATGGACAGAGGAGCCTGGTAGGCTGCAGTCCATGGGGTCTCGAAGAGTCGGACACAACTGAGCAACTTCCCTTTCACTTTTCACTTTCATGCACTGGAGAAGGAAATGGCAACCCACTCCAGTGTTCTCGCCTGGAGAATCCCAGGGACGGGGGAGCCTGGTGGCTGCCATCTGTGGGGTCGCACAGAGTCGGACACGACTGAAGCGACTTGCAGCAGCAGCTAGTTTTGGGGGGGACGGTGGGAGTCAAGAAAGACTTGGGGTTATTTTGTCATCACCTTCCATTTTATACTTATTTATAATGACCATTATTTTTACTAATACTGTAAAACTGTGAAAAATGAATAAAATGAATAAAATACTAAAAATACAAAAGTTGACCAAAAAAGTGTGATGGTGGTTACTAGGGGCTTTAAGTCCCTCACTGTGGCTCATTCTTGGTTGTTCCGTGTTCTTTATCACAATGTATATAAATATTTTAAACTGAGTTTATCAAGTAGCGTTACTTTCAGCCACATTGGGAGTTTTCTTTTGGCTGATCCATGTAGAAATCAGGATATGAACCACAAGTCAGAAATTCTGTGAAGCAGTATTATATGTGTGTTTAACACAGATTTAACTCTTATGTTTAGGCTTTCCTGTTTTTTTTTTTTTTGAGAAAGAAGTGCCAACCCACTCTAGTATGCTTGCCTACAGAATCCCACGGATGGAGGAGCCTGGTGGGCTACAGTTCATGGGGTCTCACAGAGCTGGACATGATTAAAGTAACTCAGCGCTAGCACTTAGGATTTAAAAAAAAAAAAGAAAACAAAAAACAAGAATGAAGAAAAAAATAAGCTATTTCAATAATAGGGAAGCAAAATAGCAGTTTAAATAGTGAGCAGTTTTTCTCCATTAGCTTGTATCCCAGAGTGAGCAGTAGAGAAGAGCTCTGAGTTTTCTGTTTTTTTCACCAGTGTTAAATTTGACTGTGTGGATCATAATAAACATACTTACTCCTTGGAAGAAAAGTTACGACCAACCTAAATAGCATATTAAAAAGCAGAGACATTACTTTGCCAACAAAGGTCCGTCTAGTCAAGGTTATGGTTTTTCCTGTGGTCACGTATGGATGTGAGAGTTGGACTGTGAAGAAAACTGAGTGCTGAAGAATTGATGCTTTTGAACTGTGGTGTTGGAGAAGACTCTTGAGAGTCCCTTGGACTACAAGGAAATCCAACCAGTCCATTCTGAAGGAGATCAACCGTGGGATTTCTTTGGAAGGAATGATGCTAAAGCTGAAACTTCAGTACTTTGGCCACCTCATGCGAAGAGTTGACTCATTGGAAAAGACTCTGATGCTGGGAGGGATTAGGGACAGGAGGAGAAGGGGACGACCGAGGATGAGATGGCTGGATGGCGTCACGAACTCGATGGACGTGAGTCTGAGTGAACTCCGAGAGATGGTAATGAACAGGGAGGCCTGGCGTGCTACAATTCATGGGGTCGCAAAGAGTCGGACACGACTGAGCGACTGAACTGAACTGAAATTTACTAGAGGTGATTCTTGAGGAATTTTGAAGAATAATTGTGATTGTATACAATTTTTGCTTTACCTGCTGACCTTACAACCCACTTCTATTTAAGCTTTAGCCCCAGCATAAAGAAAAGTAAATAATATTCCTTTTATTCCTCATTGACATTGTTCATCATGCTGTAGTCTAAATTTTATTTTTATCTGTTTTTATATCTTTCATGGATGATACTACCTTTTTAAAGTCTTTGACCTCTAGCCCAAGTTTAGCCTTTCTGTATTGTTTTTGAACATGCTTACTATATCTAGCATATTTTTCCTTCGGTATACCACAGTCTAAGATGCACAGTAACTTGCAAAGTTGCTATCTTATGTCATCAATCAAATATTTCTTGTTAGTCAGAAATAAATCCAGGCTAACAGTAAATCTTTCTCATTATAACTACATCTTTCTTTGCTCTCAGTTTTATAATGAATGTTAGGACAATGTTGCAAATTTTTTTGCCTGATAAGATGGTCTGCACTGTATATAACAGTATCATATACACCTACTTGTGTTTCTGACCCTTCTAAAGTTACTGACAAGCAATAAATTAAAAATAGGAAGTAGGAACATAAGAGGCAGAGGAAAGGGGAATTTATCTTCCTGTAAAAAAAAATCAGATCTCCAAGAAATTAAAAACAATTGAAATAGTCTCTTTTACATCCTAATCTGTACTGTTTCACAGTTAGAACAAAACATCCCAAAAGTTTGAAAACCACAGAATTTGATACATTGATTACAGTTATTACCTCTAGCTTACATAATTTTATATAGAGGTAGCTTTGCAATCTGAGAGGGATACTATAGCAAGTATACATTGTTGTAAAGGATATAGGAAGTGGCTATTTTCTAGAGTAAAATACAAATGCTGCCAAGTAATAAAACTTACTGTTTGACCCTTAAGACTAGAGAGAACCTCACAGAGGTCAATACGTGATACTTGGACAGAAGTATAATACTGTAACTGAATTCTGGAACCTCAAGTCACATACCTTGAGGTTCCAGAATTGAAAATTTAAAGTTCCAGAATTAAGCAGCTGCTGCTGCTGCTAAGTCGCTTCAGTTGTGTCCGACTCTGTGCGACCCCTTAGATGGCAACCCACCAGGCTCCTCCTTCCATGGGATTTTCCAGGCAAGAGTACTGGAGTGGAGTGCCATTGCCTTCTCCAATGCATGAAAGTGAAAAGTGAAAGTGAAGTCGCTCAGCCGTGTCCAACTCTTCACGACCCCATGGACTGCAGCCTACCAGGCTCCTCCGTCCATGGGATTTTCCAGGCAAGAGTACAGGATTGGGGTGCCATTGCCTTCTCCGGAATTAAGCAGACTCTCCAGCTAAAAGAATAGTATGAGATACTAAGAAACAGCATCCACATGTTTTAAGTGAGTCATGTCAGAGAAGAGAATTAATGTCATTGTACTTTCTTTGTTGTTAATGTATTTTTAATATGCCTTTTGTTGAAAGCACCATGCTAGTTTCTTCCCTAGGACAGTTGATAAATAGTTAAAGGTTGTCTTAGTTCGCTATCTACACTGACTTGACTTAAATTCTTTGCCTCCTTTACCTAGCTGCTGTTGCTCTTTGCTATTTAAGACTTATCCCTGACTTTTCTCCATTCTCATTGAAACTTGCATGTTATAATCTATTCCTTGGTAGCCTCTCTCTGCATTCTAAATGTCTAATGAGAAATTCTCTTTAAAATTAATCTGGACTTGAAACTTTGCTTATGGTCCAGTGGTTAAAAATCTACCTGCCAATGCAGGGGACCAGGTTCGCTCCCTGGTCTGAGAAGATCCCACATGCCATGAGGCAGCTAAGCCTGTGCACCACGACTCCTGAGCCAGAGCCCTGGAGCCCATGAGCCCTAGAACCCGTGCTCTGCAACAGAAGCCACTACAGTGAGGAGCTCGTGCTCTGCAACTAGAGAGTAGCCCCTGCTCGCCAGGGAGAGCCCATGCGCAGCACCGAAGACCCAGTGCAGCCAGGAATAAATAAATTTTTAAAAATTAATAAATAAGTAAAATAAAGTTGACCTGGACTAGTCATGGAAGAAAGCAGCCATGAGGCCACATGCTTCATTTGTTGTTGTTGAAACTGCCTTTCTACCACGTTTAAAACATAATCCAGAACTTTGCCTGTTGTTTGCAGGCCCCACATAATCTGGCTGTCCCTTGCCTCAGCTCTACCAGCAACGTGCTTTTTGAGCAGTGACTATCTAACAGTATATTTCTCCTGCCCTTACCTTCCTTTTCTCGCCACTCCCACCTTTTAAAAATTCTGCTAATGATTCCAGCATGAAAATTTCAGATTAGAAAGGTAGGAATGTAATAAGGGAATCTGAAGAGAGTGGTAATGTCCATGAAGCATCCTTTATATGGTATCTTACTGCTGACAGTCTAGCTGATCCATGTGTTGTAAGATCTTGGCAAACGTAGGAAGGAATGATCCTCAGGGTGGATGGAACCTAGATTTTCAGAGTGCCGCTAATAACAGTGTCTTCCTTTCTGTATTACGTCCTCCCGTTATAAGTGTTTATCCATCACTGTTACAACTATTGGTCTTTTGCACAGACTATGACAAATACTTTGCCCTTCACCATCTTCCTTTTATGTTTACTTTGTCTTAAATATATCTTTTTTTTTTAATTCTCCAGGCTGCCAGTACACCACTGAATCCTTTAAGTTTTCAGTGTGAATTTGTAAAGCTCAGGATTGACCTTCTACAAGCCTTCTCTCAACTTATCTGTACTTGTAATAGCCTCAAGACAAGCCCCCCACCTGCAATCGCCACAACTATTGCCATGACCTTAGGGAATGACCTTCAGCGGTGTGGTCGCATCTCCAATCAGGCATGTCTTAACCGTATTTTCAGTGCAGTTTTTATTTACACTTTAGAGGTTTTTGAGGTTAGTTGTGAGATCAAAAAAATTGTGAAATTTAGAAATCCAGTGGTTTGACTCATAGGCAACCGCAAATGCTTATAAACTCATCTGTCTTGCAAAACACAAGCTATGAAAGCTTATTAAAATGACAAAATGATTGATGATACCTCACTCCATGCTATATACTTGTATAAAGAGAAAGAACATACATTTTAAAGAAACTTTGGGATGTTCACAGCTATTATTTATTTTAGTAGAACTTGGAAGAAGCTAAAAATGAGTGATTTTTGTTTCTATACATGGTATGTAAATTATTATAATCTTATGCCCATTTGTGGTTTCATTTGCCACTTTTGTTAATTCTCAACAGTTTATAAAACTGACTGAATTGAAAATGAAAAAGAGTTGAAATATTTTTTGCATTTTTTAATTGTTTGAGGATTTTTTCCTTAGGTTTCAGTTTTTGTGTTATTTACACAATAAAGATAGCATGTTTGTTTATTTATCATAATTGATATTTTTCCTTCTTCATAGATGAAGCTGTCCATGGAAGAATTCCGAAGCCTTGCTTCCCGATATGGGGATCTTTATCAGGCATCTTTTGATGCTGATTCGGCAACTTTGAGGAATGTAGAACTGTATCCTAAACTTGCCTGATATTTCTTGTTCATCGGAAGTATTCTTTTAAATGTAGAGTAAATACTTCAGATATGCTTAACTAAAATATACATTAGATAACCCTACAGATTTACAATGTAAAAGTCGCTCAGTCATGTCCGACTCCTTGCGACCCCATGGACTGTATAGTCCATGGAATTCTCCAGGCCAGAACACTGGAGTGGGTGGCCGTTCCCTCCTCCAGGGGCTCTTCCCAACCCAGGGATGGAGCCCAGGTCTCCCGCATTGCAGACGGGTTCTTTACTAGCTGAGCCACCAGGGAAGCCCACAAATCTACTGTAAGTAATGATTTTTTTTTTTTTGAAATCTAGTATGAACAGTATAATTATACTTTTCTTTTTCAACCAAGCTTTTTAAAAGGTGGTGACTCAGTGGTGGGTGGTCGTTCTCCTCTTGAGAAGAGCATCCAAAACCAAGGTCTGATCAGTGTTGAGGTCTTTGTGCTCACTTAAGTTACAAAACATTTTTGCACCAGAGAGCCATTTTCTCTCTTGCCTCACCTTCTTTTCTTCACAGCTAACAACCCTAGATTCCATCACCTTTATTAATGATATATTCAGTTGAGTCATCACTTTTGTTCCTTAAGCCATCTTTAGTTCTCCATATTTTTTTATTAGCAGCCTTAGATCCTTTTTGAAAAGAGTAAAGAGATACATTGATTTTTAGTTGTAGGACCTATAAATCAATAATTTCTAGCAATTTGGCTTACCCGATGGAAAACCTAATGAATGATATGGACTCTCTCCCCTGAAAAATGCATATATGCACCTACCCTCCCAAAGTTTGCATACCATTTCAGGAGGGTTAACAGATCCCTCCCAGCCTAGGAATCTCCAGGGTAACCACTCTACAGACCCTTATGGTGGTGGTGGTTTTTAACTTTTATCGGTGAAACACCTGTATCTAAGATAAAGAGCTTTTGTGAGTGAATCACAGAGCCTGTTGCTTGCGTTCCTCTTTCCAACATGAACCTCTGAAGCACCCTTCCTGGAACTATTACAGACAACATATATCCCTTAAAAGGAAAAAAAAAAACCGCCACAGACTGTTTGAATCAGTAACATAGTTAACCTTCACCAAGAAAATGGTGATTTTCATCTTGCCTTATTTAATATTCAAATGTAAAGTCTGTAGTACATCTCTCTATTATCATGTATAATGTATAACCTTAACATAATTCAGACAGCAGCAGAGCTGTTTACTGATATCTCATGCAATTGAAGCCCTCATTTTGGACCCAGAATCAGCAAGGTATTTTTTTTTAAGGTTTTCATTTTTCAAAGAAAAAAAATTTACGATTTATTTGGCTTTCGGGCCTTCATTGTAGTGTGCAGTATCTTTGTTGCATCCTGTGGGATCTTCTGTTGTGGTGCCCGGACTCTCTGGTTGGGCATGCAGGCTGAGTAGTCATGGCCCTTGGGCGTCTCTCTTGGTGGCACGTGGACTCGGAGCTCGTGGGCTCAGTACTCGTGGCCCTTGGGCGTCTCTTGCTGTGGCATGTGGACTCTGGAGCTCGCGGGCTGAGGAGTCGTGATGTGCAGGCTGAGTCGCTCTGCGGCAAGTGGACTCTTAGTTCCCCAACCAGGGATCGAACCCATGTCCGCTACCTCTCAGTATATTATCAATGAAGCATTCTATTTTTTTAATTATTATTTTTTTTATGAAAGGATGTCTATTATAATATTCATTTATTTATTTTTTGAACTTTAACTTTTATTTTGTATTGGGGTATACCTGATGAACAATGTTGTGGTAGTTTTAGGTGAACAGCGAAGGGACTCAGCTGTACATGTACATGTATCCATTATCCCCCAAGCCCCGCGTCCGTCCAGGCTGGCACATAACACTGAGTAGAATTCCATGTGCTATGCAGTAGGTCTTTATTGCTTATGCGTTTTGAAGACAGCAGTGTGCACATGACCTTCCCAAGCTCCCTAACTAGGCCTCCCCCCGACCCCCCGCAACCGTAAGTTTGTTTTCTAAGTCTGTGAGTCTCTTTCTGCTTTATAAGTTCATTTGTATCATTTCTTTTTAGATTCCACATGTAATGGATATCATATGATAATGCTCCTTCTCTGTATGACTTACTTCACTCAGTGTGACACCCTTCAGGTCCATGTTGCTGCAGATGGCATTATTTCATTGTATTTAATGGCTGAGTAGTATTCCATTGTATATATATACCACATCTGTATCCATTCTTCTGTTGATAGACATTTAGATTGTTTCCATGTCTTGGCTATTTAAACAAAGCATTTTAAATTTCTCTATCCTAAAGCATTGACTTAACCATTTTTTTTTTCTAGGCAATATCAAAATCTTGGCCTTCTGTTTTGAAGTCCTGTCTACTCTCAGACTAGGCCACTTGGCTGTTTTCTTCCCACTTACCTGATTCATTCCAAATTATTAGAATACTGCGTGAGAGAAAATCTCCATGACCTTGAGGTCAGCAAGGACACAAATAGCAGTTACCATCAAGAAAAATTTGTTTAATTGGTTTTAAAAATTTAAACTTCTGCTCTTTGAAAGATGCCACTAAGAAAATGAAAAGATAGTTGCAGGGTGAAAATATTCTCAAACATACTCTGTCAAAGTTCTTGTGTTCAGATTAAGGAAACCGTACAACCCAAGATAACCCAATTTTTAAGAATTGACAAGAATTTTTTTTTCTTTAGATTTTATTTATTTATTTAGCTGTACTGGGTTCTCATTGCTGCTCAGGCTGTGCTCTAAGTTGGGGCAAGCGGGGCTCCTCTCTAGTTGTGGTGTGTGGGCTTCTCACTGAGGAGGCTTATCTTGTTGCAGAGCACAGGCTATGGGGTGCTCGGGCTTCAGTAGCTGCAGCTCCTGGGCTCTAGAGCACAGGCTTAATAATTGTGGGGCATGGGCTTAGTTGCTCCACGACCTGTGGGATCTTCCTGGATCAGGGATCGAAGCTGTGTCTCCTGCATTGGCAGGTGGATTCTTTAGCCCTGGGCCACCAGAAAAACTCTTGACAAGAGATTTGAAGAGACACTTCAAAAAAGAAGACATATTAATGTCCAGTAAGCACATGACAAGATGCTTAGTATCATTAAATATCAGGAAAATGCAAATTAAAATCACAGTGAGATAAACTTACACCCACTAGAATAGCTAAAGTTAAAAAGCCCTATAATGCCAAGTATTAATTAGTTGTGGAAGAGCTTGAATTCATATATTGTTGGGACTACAAAATGATTCAGCCACTTTGAAAACTGTTTGGCAGTTACCATATGACCACCAGTTCTATGCCTGCTTACTTAAGAGAAAAGCATATTTTTACAGAGACCTATACACAGATTTTCTTAGCAGCTTTATTTAAAACAACAAAAATTGAAAGGAGCCAAATATGTCAACAGACGAGTGAGCAAATAAATTGTAGTATATCCATACAGTGGAATATTCAGTCAGTTCAGTCGCTTAGTCATGTCCAACTCTTTGCGACCCCATGGACTGCAGCATGCCAGGCCTCCCTGTCCATCACCAACTCCCAGAGCTTGCTCAGACTTAACGTCCATCGAGTCAGTGATGCCATCCAGCCATCTCATCTTCTGTCGTCCCCTTCTCCTCCTGCCCCCAATCCCTCCCAGCATCAGGGTCTTTTCCAATGAGTCAGCTCTTCGCATGAGGTGGCCAAAGTACTGGAGTTTCAGCTTCGCATCAGTCCTTCCAAAGAAAGCCCAGGGTTGATCTCCTTCAGAATGGACTGGTTGGATCTCCTTGCAGTCCAAGGGACTCTCAAGAGTCTTCTCCAACACCACAGTTCCAAAGCATCAATTCTTCAGCACTCAGCTTTCTTTATAGTCCAACTCTCACATCCATACATGACCACAGGAAAAACCATAGCCTTGACTAGACAGACCTTTGACAGCAAGCTAATGTCTCTGCTTTTTAATATGCTGTCTGGGTTGGTCATAGTAAGGAGTAAGCATCTTTTAATTTCATGGCTGCAGTCACTATCTGCAGTGGTTACTGGGGGCCAAAAGTAGGGATCTGACTAGTAAAGGTGCATTTTTGTGATTTTGTAACATACCTTAGTAAAATTTATTTTTAAGTAAAGGAATACTCCTTTTGTGTTGAAGGTGGAACAATGTATTCTGGTTTTTTACCCTTTTATTAGGTCACTTTGTCAGAGACTTTAAAATCATCATGCTTTATTGTATGGTGTCATTTTCCTTAAAGTCCATCATATAAATGAGGTTTGGTTCTTGTCTTAATGCAACTTAAGATGTAGTACAGAGTAGGGAGCCAGCCAGATACTCATGCGCTTACAGCTAGGAGTGAGTAAATCCCTTATGACTCACTCCTAGCTGTATGAATATAGACATGTGATTTCATCTCCCTGAGCCTCTTATGCATAAACTATAGGTAAGTAATGATGCTTGTCTCTTAAGAGTGATTGTGTTGGTTAAGTGAAAAACTTCTGTAAAGTACCTAGTGAAGTACCTTGCACATAGTAGGCATTAAAAGGATAATAAGGGAGTGATAAGAGTAGTATTAACACACATAGTTACCTGTATTGCATTTTCTAATAGCCCTGTTGAAGTTTAGTTAGAATGCAGTTTTGCCACCTCTTCCCGTTTAGAAATACTTCCAAAAATATCTTTGGGTTTGATGCAGTAGAGAGAAAATTGAAGAAATCTGGATAAAACTTTTCTAGCATGTTCCATATGGTAGCTCTCTGCTGACCGTTCTGGAGCATTTCACCTGCTTGCTTTGGATTCATGCCGTTTTCCCAGCTGTGAATGCCCTCCACACTTTTCATCTCTTCACATCTTATCCTTGCTGCTTGTGTAGTGATTTGTCCAAGATTGATGTCTTCTATGACATTCCTCAACTCCTTCCATAATCTGATGACTTGCATATCTTTATTGGTTATTTGGCCCTTGTCTGCTGGCTTTATTAATAGTTACCTTTTCAGATATCTTTTGTCTGTTTCACCTCATGGCAGGAACAATTTTTAATTAAACATTTTTCATCTAGCTAACAGCCAAAGTGATTAAGACTTGTATAATTTGAAATCAGGTCTGGATTTGCATTCCAGCTTGTCACTTATTGTGACTGAAGGCAAATTACTAAACGTCTCCAAGCCTCAGTTTTCTCATCTGTGAAATGGAAATAGCAGTGTCTACTTCGTTATTTTAAAGATTAAATGAGAGTGTGTGGAAAGTACCTGACACATGTTGACATTAAATTACTGTTTTTGTTGATTCATTGATACTAATTTTTGACTTCAGTTTCCAGGAATATGGGTCTACAGGAGCAGCCCATGCTGATAGTGAATATGAGAGAAGAATGATGTCTGTATATAATCATGTCTTGGAGGAGGTGGAATCGCTCAATCGGAAATATACCCCTGTTTCTTACATGGCAAGTCGCATTTGCTTCATTGAGGTTTTATTATGTGGCAGTGAGTTTTTGTCTGTCTCTGGCACTTACTGTGTTGTGGCTTCAGCACAGTAACCTCTGTGCCTGTTCTGTAACAGGGTTAGTGCGGTGCTTGGGGCGTGGTAGTTGTGAGGATGGTAATCCGTGAAAGCTGCTACTTAACACATCTGTAGCGGCTACGTAGTCACACAAACATGTCGAATCTGCTCTACCAGATGCAGATAAAACTATTTTTCCCCTTTTTTAAACTGTTTAACTGAGATTGCAATTGTTCTCAATCTTGGCTACATTCTAGAGTCACTTGGGAAGCTTTTCTTAAAATACATCAATATCCAGGCCCCACCACAAACCAGTTATCTTTGAATCTCTGTGAGGCCCAGACATTAGTATTTTTAAAAGCTCCCAGGTGATTCTGTCACGACACGAGGGTTAAAAACCACTGGCCAATTAAAACAGAAAGAACTGGGCTTATTGTCTGACTGTCAGTAAATCAGTTCCTGCCAGGCGATGCCAGTGCGGTCCTTTAGTACACCTGGCCATCTTAGTATATCTGGCCACTTAGCCTGCTGAATCTCTGGTGCCTTTGGTTCTGTTGAGCACCTGCTCTTTATCCCCTGAGTTTCCAGTCACAGAAGACACTTGACACTCTCACCCAGATTTCCTCCTCCCTGTCTGGCCGTTTCTGCAGTGTCATATTCAACTCAGGTTCCTATAAAAAAAAATAGACATAGTAGCTTAAGCAGTGGCCATTTTCTCACAGTTCTGGAGGCTGAGAAGTCCAGAATCAGGGTGCCAACCAGCTTGTTTCGTGGCAGGGCTCTCTTGCTAGCCTGCCGGCTGCTTTCTCGCTGTGTCCTCAGGAATTGGAGGGAGAGGAGGCTCTCATTTCTTTTTCTCTTCTCCTGTAACGGGGGCCCCACCCTCATGTCCGCATCGAAACTTAATGACCTCCCAGAGGCCCACCCTCAGATATCAGCACATTGGGAGTTGGGGCTTCAGCATGTGGGTCTGGACACGGCAGCACGTCAGCCCGCAGCGCTGTCTTTGAACTTCCCACCCTGGAGGGTGTCCCTTGCGCTGCCCACACGCGGGGTGCTGACTCCCTGCAGCTCTCTTCGCGCCTGCTCCCCGCATTCTGAACTCGCCATTCATCAAGTGTTTTAGAAGAAACTGGCAGGATGTGTCATTAAAGAGCCAGATTAGATACCAGGGTTAGATGCTCTTGCTTTCCACACTGCTTTCCACATAGATTGTCAGTACGTATATGCTGAATTGAAATGACATAGGTAGCTGTTTGATACTGAAATTGGTTGCTAAGGAAAGTTGTAAAGATAATCTTTGTAGAAAATAGATATATTTGTGTGAGACATTGGTTAAAATATTTTCGTATTTCCTCTAAGCTCCACCCTAAGAAGTTAAATAAATGCCACACAGTAACTTGAGTTTGATACATTTGAATCCACTGACTATAATGGAAGAAATGGGAATTTTCTGCTCAGTAGGTATGTAATATAAGAGAAGACCCCTCGGGTCAAGTTCTCCTGCTGCCAATCAGCAGGTCATGATTTGAGGCAGATTTCTAATATCCTTTTCTGTGATGTGGAAGAATATCTACCTCATAGAGTTTTTGTGAAGTTTAAGTGAGATAATGCCTAATGCCTAGCACATTGTCTGGCCCGGCATAAAAGTAGTGGTTACTAAATCTTGATTCCCTTTCCAAATTGTCTTTTATAGATTTGGTACTTTCTGAACCCAAAATGCATTTCAACAAGTATTTTTTGAATCCTAGGAATAGAAAAATGACAGAGAGGCTCTTCCCTCAAGTTGTCCGTAGTCTGATAAGAAAGAAAGATTCTGTAAGCAAATGCAGTTTCTGTGCAGTGGTAGAACTCCTTGCAAAGCAGAGCTGTGGCACAAAAAGAAAGTAATTCACGTTGGAGGGTGGGGAGAACAGGTGAGGGTGTGAGCCAGAGAGATGTGCTTGCACGTGGGTTTTCTAGGCAGCTAAGGAAGTGTGGAGAATTCGCGGCAGAAGACAATACGTTCTAAAGCAGAGGCAGAAAATAGCATGACGTCTCCTGGGAAGGGTGTGTTACTGCTGCAGTATAATGTCCAGACTCGGGACTAGAGAGGTGGGCAGAGGCCAGATGACAGAAGGCTTTGAGCACAGTCTTAAGGAGCTTGGACCTTGTCCCATAGGCAGTGGGGGCACTCTTTAGGAATTTCACATGGGGGTGGAGAGAAGTGGTTAAGCTAAGACTGCACATTATGGCTTTATAGAAACAGAACAGGTCATGGCCTGGAGGACGTGGAATTAGAAGAAGGGTGGTTACAAGACTCTTGCAGTAATCCAAAGTAAGGGCCACGCTGATAAAATGGGAGTAAGAATGAGAAGAACAGATACATAAAGATTACTTAGGTGTAACATTTTCAAGGCTTGGTTTTGTTTTTTGTTTTCTTTAAATCAGATGTGAGGGATGCAGACATGACCTCTGGATTTCCAGCTTGGGTGACCATGTGCACAAGTGGTTGATACTTTACTGAG
Organism: Cephalophus harveyi; assembly: GCA_006410635.1. Classification (NCBI taxonomy): domain Eukaryota; kingdom Metazoa; phylum Chordata; class Mammalia; order Artiodactyla; family Bovidae; genus Cephalophus; species Cephalophus harveyi. The sequence goes on along the minus strand of SJYT01069006.1, from coordinate 56,519 downwards.
ACAGAATACGGAGGGACAGTGGGAGAGGTGTAGGGTTTGTTTTTAAACCTGTCAAACCTGGACAGTTGGATGATAGGTCTGGTGTCAGAAGGAGATAGATTGCGATGCGTGGAAGTTGTCATGACGTAGAGATTCTTCATGTCCTGGGAGTGAAGAAAATTGCCTGTGAAGAACAAGTGGACCGAGAAGACAAAAGGACTGAAGTGTCAACACTGAAGGAGCAAGCAAAGGATGAGAATCTTAGGGAAGAAGATGGGAGAAGGGAGCAGGCAGAAAAAGGGAGGGCAGGGGCGGTGAAGGGGCATCTCATGGAAGAGGACCATTGTCAGGAGCCGCAGAAATGTCAGGAACATCCAAAGGCTGAAAAGTATTGGGTTTGCAATGAAGAGGGTATTGGAGATGGACTAGTCCTCCTAGCAGGTTACTAACCATGCCATGTGATTATCATACCATGTGCTCTGAGATGTGATTTCACATCTCCAGACTGGCACCGCTGAGTTACCTGCAACTAACATACCTGTGGGGGTGGGCCCAAGGGCTATAAATCTCTAACCTCAGCAAGAGAGATTTGACAGCTGTATGAGTTCCTAAGTGTTGTCTTTGTTAACCTGCTTGGTGTGTACTTTTGAAATAATCATGAACATTTGAAGTTTTTAAACTTCTTCCTGAAAGGAACTAGCTGTTGATGAAATTTAGAAATTTATTTTCACTTCATTTTTCTTTTTGTTTACCCCCAGCATACAGCATGCCTCTGCAATGCCATCATTTCTTTGCTGAAAGTTCCTCTTTCATTTCAGAGATATTTTTTCCAGAAACTTCAGTCTACCAGCATCAAGGTAATATAGGAAGAACACTCAGGTTTAATGTAGTTTAATACCTTCTTCTGAAGATGACAGGGGGCAGAGCTCTGTTTCAGGATCTTACCTTTGGCTTAGATAAAACTTACACTCTTCCGTTGTAAGCCTTTCCTTCATCAACTGATTTAGGAGTTAAACCTTCTCTCCTTTCTTACCTGACAGCACCCAGTGCAGTGTGACAGGCATTTGGGTACCTGGAGTTCTGGCCTGTCTTCAAGAATGATTTGAGTGGTATTCATCATAGTTGCCCACAAGGATCTTGAGCTGAATCCATGTCTAATCAGCCTGTTCAGACCCAACTTAGAATGAATCAGGTCCAGTGAAACATTACCAGCCCTACCTCCAGAGCACTTTTGTCTGTGAATAACAAGTTTTGAGGAGCTGGTCATTGAGTAGAGTTAGTATTTTAAAGTATTTAAGCCACTCAAAATTTAAAAGCTGTTTTGATTCAAAGAATGAAATTGTTGGGAAAGGGGAATTGTCGCTTTCAAGAGATTCCCTGGATTATCCGTATCAGTAAATGTCTTCAGTGTACTTTTGGATCCGTTTGAATGTTTTTGACTGCAGATGATAGAACATTGCATTTCAGAATGACATGAATAATAAGGAAAATTGATTATCTAGATAAGAAGTCCTAAAGGCACCATGTCTCCAGGGTTGATTAGTTTAGTGGCTCAATAACATTATCAAAAAGACCCAATTTCTTCCCTCATTTTATTTAAGTAAGATTTGAGCTTTCGGTAATTAAAGTGTATTTAGGATTCTTACTATGTTTTTGAAAGAAAAACGAGTGAGGTTAAAAATGTCTTTGGCTTAAAAAAAATTTCATTGGAAATAGACTTTTTTTTTTTTTCAAATTGACTTTTATACCATGGTGACTTGGTGGTGTATGTAATCCTAGAATTTTGGAGTCATTTGCATTTGAATTTGGTCTATTTAAAATTACCTAAGGCCAAAGAGACAGCAACTGGACATGAAAATTTCCATAGTGCATTTCCCTGCTGGAGTTGATTCATTGTCAAAGAAGTGCCCCACCTCAGAAATGGGGAGAGAAGGGCCCTTACTGTTCTCCAATCCTGTTTTCCCCTCTGTTGGGGGTAAATTCAAATACATAAACAAAAATTGGTATTTTAGAAGAGGCACTGGGGATAAGGAACCATAGACTTTAAAGGTACAACTGTCTGGTCGTCCCAGCGGTCAGGTCATTAAAGGGGGACGTGTGTCTCTGTGTGCAAGTACCGTTTTAATCTGTGGTCAGCGAATAGCACAGGTGTGTGTGTTGGAAGGAAGCTTGCTTTCGGTTGTGAGCATTCTTCTTGGTGTTGGCTTTCCAGCTTGCCCTGTCACCGTCCCCCCGGAACCCTGCAGAGCCCATCGCGGTCCAGAATAACCAGCAGCTGGCGCTGAAGGTAGAGGGGGTGGTCCAGCACGGGTCTAAACCCGGACTCTTCCGCAGAATTCAGTCCGTCTGTCTGAACGTGTCCTCCACGCTGCAGAGTAAATCCGGGCAGGACTACAAGGTAATGTGGAAAGGAGGCAGAGTTGTGATGCGGGCTTTATCAGCTCACTGATGGAAGCTTCCCATGGTTAAGCAGACAGCACTTACACCTCCCAAAGGACACAGATGGGCATAAGTTAAAAGCACTTAATGTGGCGTGAGGGGGCTGATCAGCAACACTTCTCTTTTCCCTGCCTGAACCGGTTGACAGACAAAGCGTCCAAGCAGTGGAGTGTCACCCCTGTTAGAGCTGGGGGAACCTAGCTAAGTTCCTGGCAGCAACACTGCCTAGCCTTGTAGCTCTGAATTGCATTCTCCCACCAGCCTCCACCAGTACACACAAGAGCCTGCCCCTGTGAAACGGGAAGGAGCAGTACCCTGAAGCCCACAGGAGAGGGAGGGAGAAGGTGCTTAGCACCCCAAGTCCAGTCCCCACCCCACAACCTACCAATCAGTAGCATTCACCCTCTCCCCTGGAGACAGGTACTGTTCATCTAATGAAAGGTTCCTCCACATGGAGGGAAGCATCAGGAGTGGGGAATAACTTCTCCCTAACCCTTTGACCCCACAAAGAACACATCTGTTTATTTTTCCTTTAAGTAAATTTTAGCATGTTCAAAAAAAAAAAAAATTACTATGTTGATATGCAATGATCAGATGAAGTAAAACCTCTTGTTAAGGATTTAGACCTAGGAATGTGCTTTGAGAAATCATGAGGTAGATTAGCCAAGTTCATGCTTACTTTGTTAGTCAAAGATAAGATTCTGAATCTGTGCCCAGAGACACCAACGTTCCACATGTAAAATGTTCTGTCTTTATAGACATCTCTTGCCAGTTGCTTGGAGATTTAGTCATCGTAAGTGGAACAAGAGAACAAGTGTGCAGTTGTATGAACAGAGTTGTTTAAATGCCCAAATTGGTTTATTTGTCGGCATCCGCGAACTGAGGTCTAGAGCAAGGAAAAGGGGTTATCAGTAAAGATATAAAGTAGCAGCCAGGGAATGTCTGGTGTAAGCTGTAGCTGCTTTCCTTACTTTGGAGACTCTCTCTTTCCGGGGGCTCTGTGCCCACCCTGAGAAGGCTCTGTCTTCGTTCCCTCCCTCTCTTTTGACTTCCATGGCATAAAGCGCGGCATCTTATGTGCCCATTCAGTAGTTATGTGGTGAATAAGGAAAAAATTATTTATTGTGTTGTTGCAGTGATCTCTGTTGTCACTCACAGAAGATCATAACGAGAATTTACATAGTTAGCTTATCCCTGTCTGCAGCTGTCTGCTCTTTTTGAGTTTGAAAGAACAGTGGTGATTTCTGTTTTTAAAAAAACATACATTTAAATCGAGGTGTCTTTTCATTGTTGACTTTCATCTCAAGAGACATGCTGAAAGTCAAGAAGCTGATATTAACAAACCAGGTGGTACTTGATTGCTTTGTAATGTTACTTGTGGTGAGTTTGTGGCTTAAGATGCATCATCTGTTTAGAGGGATCAGGTTGCCTCCTAGGCCTATTTCTGGTCCTTTTAAGGAAGTTCTTGTTTGGTGGGCATATTCTTTAAGGAAATAAACATCCTACAGAATTTGAATGTGCAAATAAAAAACAAAAAAGGACTTACAGATAACTCTAAGATCTTGAATTGGTTGGCAACTTCATTTCATTAATGTATCATCAGTGTCTTTGGAAAACTGACCTCATGATAACTGCCTACAGAGACCCAAAGCTTCAGGGCACATTTATATCATTAATCATACAACAGAAACACACAGAAACATAGAGCAGTCAGGTCAGATATTCATTCCGATTACCTCTATATGCGTTCTTAGAATTAGCGTCACTCTTGACATACTTTGTCTTGGGTACAGATAAGGGTACATCCACAGGTGTTATTCTGTTCTGTGAAGGACAGAGGTTTGAATATCTAGATAAATAAGTGAACCAATGTGTTCATAATATAATTAATAATTAATGTGTTTCATAATATATTATACTGACAGTCTGAACAAGACACTGATTTGTTGGGACTTCCCTAGGAGTCCAGTGGTTAAGGTTTCACCTTATAAGCAGGGGGTGCAGGTTCGATCCTTAGTCAGGAAGCTAAGATCTCACATATCTTAGGGCCAAAAACCCAAAACATAAAACAGAAGCAATATTGTAACAAATTGAAGACTTTAAAAATGGTCCACACCAAAAAAAAAAAAAAAATTCTTGAAAAAGAAAAACAGAGTCAGTTTGTTAAAGGAGGAATCACTACTAGCTAGGATTTGGAGGGAAACTATATATTCACTAAGCATTGTGTTGTTGTTCTGTCTTCTAGACTCTAAACTCCTTGAAAAAGATGTTTGCATCCTCTTTCTTTAGAATATCTCTTCACAGGGTCAAGAAAGATGGAAATTGGGTTGGGGTTAATCTAGCAAGTGTATGGGGAAGAGAACTTTCTCTTTTACCCTCAGGGTGTCCAGCTCAGCCTAAGATTGAATTGACATGAAGGCAGATTAACAGAAAAGCAGGCCAGTTTTATTAGCATTTCACACACATATGGGCGTCTTCACAGAATGAAGACCAAAGAAGTGACCAGGACAGGAAACTTAAATGCCTTTTTTAGACCCAGAAGCAATGTATTTTTGACAAAATGACAAGACAGAGGGGTTTGGGGCTAGAGGCAGTAAGTCAAGGAGACTGTAAGGCTAGGAGATTTCTTGGGGCACTGCGGAGAGACCGGTGGAAGGTGCGGGCTCTCTTCAGAGGTGGGTCGGTACAGCTCCGTCTCAGTGATTCCCAGGCTCTGGTGCTAAGGATGGTCTTCTGTTCCTTGTGCAGGGAGGTTACCTTTCTCATGGAGAATTTGACGTGTGTTTTAGGTTAAAAAAAGGACTGTGTGGGGCAGATCAGAAAGCCCTTTCTGTATCTGTTGTTTTTCAAGTACCCTTCACCCTGCCTCAGCAGCCTACTTGGGGTGGCATGTTCTGAACTCCGTCCCAAAACAGACGGCCCGCGTGAGAAGGTAGAGGCAGCCCCTTCTGCTCAAGGACAGTGAGGAGGCACTGTCATCTGATGATGGAGCGTGGAGGCCCTGGAGTCAGCCTGCCCGGGTTCCGATGCCCGCTGCCCCACTCGTTAGCTGTGTGGCCTCGGAGAAGTTACCCACCCTCCCTGCCTCAGTCTCCTCATTCATGAAGCAAAGATCACATTAATACCTGCCCCTTGCTTGTTTGCAAGGGTCAAACAGTGCTCTCTTGTCACCAGGGCTGGGTCATAGCATGCCCCTCCATGCATGTCAGCTGTTGCTGTCAATTAACAATGTTTTCATTCCAGATACCCATTGACAATATGACCAATGAGATGGAGCAGAGGGTTGAGCCTCATAACGATTACTTCAGTACTCAATTTCTGTTGAACTTCGCCATTCTTGGTACTCACAACATTACGGTGGAATCTTCGGTGAAAGACGCCAACGGTATCATGTGGAAGACTGGTCCCCGAACTACCATATTTGTGAAATCCCTGGAGGACCCTTACTCCCAGCAGATTCGCCTACAGCAGCAGCAGGCCCAGCAGCCGCTGCAACAGCAACAGCAGCGAAATGCCTACACGCGGTTTTAGCCACACAGCCGACGCACTGCAGACCTCCCAGGGACGGATCAGCTGGGTGAAGATAGTTTGCTTTTTCTTATGGATTAAGATACGAACGTTAGAATGCGGAATCCATTTATTCATCGGTTTCTGTAATGTAACATTCTGGGGGAAAAAAAATTTTTTTTTTTTTTCCTTAAAAATTTAGTTGAGAAATAATTGGGGTCCTAACCAGAAAGATTTTTATTTTTTCCTGACTGCTTCTCCCACCAAGCCCTTCATCTCATCTTTAACACTTTTGTTGTTTTGCTATGATTGCTTTTATTGTGGCTGAGCCTTTTCTTTTTCTTTCAGGAAAAGTCACATATTGGGATCATTGAATTAGTAAATTTGACTGCTTTTCTACCAAAATATATCATTTGCTGCCTGACATAGAGCTCTAATTCTGAGCTAGCCCTTGGGAAATCCTAGTTCTGATCAGTAGGTGCTGGGTTTACCTAGGATGTAGACACAGGGTCCTCCCATAGTTGGTTGGAGTTGAAAGTGTCCCCTGAAACATCTGGTCTTGTGGGTTCTGAGCGTGACTGGTCTGGCAGAATTGAAACATCCTGCCATATTATTTCAGCTATTTACCTATCTTTTCCCTGCTAAAGCAATATTAATTTATTGTTTTAGTATTTAATTGACCCAAACAGCAGCTAACAATTACATAGAAAGATTGGAAATTAATAATTTGTTTTTTCTAATATGTGTGTGATTATATATAATACAGACTTTTTGTTTGTTTCTCAAGAGTGAAAAGATCACCTGCATTTAGTATCTTAATATTTTAAGTTAGGAGGGCAGATCCTTTCCTTTGATTGGTTTAAGTTCTTCTTGGGATGTTAGGTAATGCTAGACTTGATCGTCTAGAAATAGCAGTCTCTTTATAATACAACCTCAGTGACTTGGAATGCTCAGGGAATAGATGTTTTCTGGTTAGGCCAGAAAACCCCTTTTTTTCTGTTTCAACACTGGTTGAAAACCATTATAAAAGTAATAATAATAGACTTTCTTGTCTGAGCACGGTGTCCTAGATGTCATTTACCTGTTCCTTCCTGATTTGGGATCATTCAGTGCTTTGGGATCGTGATTTCTAGACATCAGGGATCACAAGATTGCAGACGTTGCTGATATGGGCACTTGGGCCAGAAGCTGCTCCCAAGATGAAGCACAGGGCACATTCCTGGAAGTTTTCTTTTAAAATAAATGTCTCAATTTCGTTGCTCATTTTGCTTTTTTCTCTTTAAAGTTGATGTTGGCTTAAAGGAGGGGTAGCGTTTAAAGGAAAGAATGAATTTACAGGATTTGTGTGTATGTGTAATGTGCATGGGGGATGGGGGGGCACGTGGAGCTGGTGAAACTGATTGGCAGGTAACCTGGGTCCCTCTCAGATCTCTTGGCTTCATGAACGGTTGTCCCAGCGCAGCACTTCTGCCCGTGGCCTGGGCGTTGTCATAAAATGTGTGTAAATCCACCGTGTCCAGTGTGCGTGATGAGCTTTAGATGCAGCCCAGATGTACACAGTGCACAGGTGTGACCATGCCTCAGAATGCATGCCTGGAGACTTGCCGGAAGAGCATGGGGATGGGTGCAGGGCCGCTCAGCCTCTACCCGGCGTGGTGGAGCCTGGGTCCCCCTGTGAGCTCTGGCGAGTGAGCCCAGTGAGCTGGGGCCCAGTGAGCAAGTCATGTCGTTCCTCTAGACTTCAGTGTCCTTGTCTGTAAAATGACTGGATTAGAGGGGACCTCTTGACTCCAGTCTAGAGTTCAGTTATCTAAAAGACTAAAGACCAAAAAATGTTCCTTAAATTGGGGAAAATCCTTTTTTTTTTTAAGTGGCTATTTTTAGAATGAAACTTTACAGAATGAAACTTTCAGGTTTCTGATACCATTTCGAGGCAGAATTGTCCAGAAAAGAAGCAAATTTTGTAAACCAATTCACCTAATTCCCGTATTTTATGTTCTTGAAAGATAGTCTTTTGATAGCTGTAGTTATAAATGCATTGATTTGGTGTACTATAGAGTTGCTGGCACAATTGGAAAGAAATTACTAAAATAAAAACAAATCTAGTTTGGAGTAAAAAGTAACTCTGTGAAGCAAAAAAAAGAGGCTATTTTATGTCTCTTAGAATCAGATTCGGGACACTTCGATTTTATGTTTGGTATTTGTTTTGGTATCTACTGCATTTTTGTCATCAACTGTTAAACAGTTATTTAAGGTGAAAGGAAACTGTTTATGATTTCAACACTACACTAATAAATGAAAAAGAAACTCAAGGAAAGATGCAGAAAATTCTGGAAAGATAAACATGCTGGTTAAAAAGTGAACATGTTCCCTGATAAGAGTAACATAGGGCACTGTCCAGCTAATCTAAGCTAATCTAGGAAGGCAGGACTGATTTTTCTCAGTGTTCAGTGACTTTGCAATGTAACCTAGTGGCTAAGAGCCCAACCTCTAGACCCAATCCAAATTCTAGTTCCAAATTCTAACCCTTATCTAGATTGGTGGCCTCAGACATCAATAAATATAAATCTCTCTGTACCTCAGTTTCCTTATTCCCCAAATTGGGAAGCATAATAATGCTTTATGGCTTAGGTGTGAGGAGTAAGTTAGTTAATACAGAATTAGGGGGTTCCCTGGTGGTCTTGGTGTTAGAATTAAGCGCTTTTACTGTGGAGATCTGGGTTCCAATACCTGGTCAGGGAACCATGCCACATGCTACACACACCACATGGCCAAAGTACAAAAAAAAAATTTTTTTTTAATACAGAATTAACATATATAAAGCGTTAGTACGTGCTTCGCACATAGTAAGCAGATAGATTGTTCAGTTACTCAGTCATGTCCAACACTGACCCCGTGGACTGCGGCACGCCAGGCTTTCCTGTTTTTCACCATCTCCCAGAGCTTGCCCAAACCCATGCCCATCGAGTCAGTGATGCCATCCAGCCATCTTGTCCTCTGTCGTCCCCTTCTCCTCCTGCCTTCAGTCTTTCCCAGCATCAGGGTCTTTTCCAATTAGTCAGTTCTCCATATCAGGTAGCCAAAGTATTGGAGCTTCAGCTTCAGCATCAGTCCTTCCAACGAACACCCAGGACTGATCTCCTTTAGGATGGACTGGTTGGATCTCCTTGCAGTCCAAGGGACTCTCAAGAGTCTTCTCCAACACCACCCTTCAAAAGCATCAATTCTTTAGCGCTCAGCCTCCTTTCTGGTCCAGTTCTCATATCCATACATGACTACTGGAAAAACCATAGCTTTGACTATACAGACCTTTGTTGGTATTACACTGTCTAGGTTTGTCATAGCTTTTGTTTAGTATTTTATTTATTCAAAGTTAAAGTTACATTTCCTCTGCTAATAAGCATGTTTTAAGCTATCTTCCCTCATATTCAAATCGGGTACATTGATTAAGAACAAAATAATATTGGCCTAAACAAAATGAAATTTCTGTTTACTTGTTCAGTCGCTGGGTTGCCTCTGACTCTTTGCGACCCCATGGACTGCAGCATGCCAGGCTTCCCTGTCCTTCACTCTCGGAGTTTGCTCAAACTCAAGTTCATTGAGTCGATGATGCTGTTCAACTATCTCATCCTCTCCTGTCCACTTCTCCTTTTGCCTTCAGTCTTTGCCAGCACCAGGGTCTTTTCCAGTGAGTTGGCTCCTCAGATTTGGTGGCCAAAGTATTGGAGCTTTAGCTTCAGCATCAGTCCTTTCAGTGAATATTTAGAGTTGATTTCCTATAGGATTGACTGGTTTGATTTCCTTGCAGTCCAAGGGACAATCTACTATCTTCGTCTACTACAGTGCTGTTGGGCTTCCCTGGTGGCTCAGAGGTTAAAGCGTCTGCCTCCAATGTGGGAGACCCGGGTTCGATCCCTGGATTGGGAAGATCCCCTAGAGAAGGAAATGGTAACCCACTCCAGTACTCTTGCCTGGAGAATCCCATGGACGGAGAAGCCTGGTAGGCTACAGTCCATGGGGTCGCAAAGAGTCGGACACGACTGAGCGACTTCACTTAAACTTAGACTTACAGTGCTGTTAGGTACTATTAAAATATTTAAAGAAAGGGAATTCTCTAGCAATCCACTGGTTAGGACTCTGTGCTTTTACTGCCAAGGGTCTGTTTGGGGAACTAGGGTCCTATAAGCCATGCAATGAAACCCAAAAAAAGAAAAAATATTTTACTTATTAAAAGTATATAAAGAAAATTATGAAGTACTTTCCAACAATATTGATTGTCTTTAATGTTGATAGCAATAGTATATAGATTATTTAGAAATTAAAGTACTGTTGTAGTCTGGCTTAAACTGGGAGATCTTGTGATACGACTTTCTTGCTCAAACCAACCAAGGTGGCAGGTAATTTGCAACTGGAGGCTATCGATCTCTTTTCACACTGAAGTATATAGTTCAGAGAAGAACAAACCAGGCAAATAAGATCCTCAATGTAGGGTCCCAGAGATATCAGTTTAAATTCTAAAGACTCATTTGCCATGGACCCTTGGGTAGGCTACTTGATCTTTCTCTGTTGATACATGCCAGTAGTATATTAAGGCTAAGGAGGCCCTGTCACTGGGTGTACAGAGTATATGCAGTGCTATCCTACAGAACTTTCTGTGATGATGGAAGTGTGCCAAGTCTGCCCTATCCAATATAGTCACTAGCCACATAGAGCTGTGGAGTATCTAAAATAAGCCTAGAGTAACTGAATCATTTATTACTTTTAATTCAGTTAAATAGCCTCATGTGGCTACTGCCTTTAGAATTGGACAGTGCAAGAGTAGTAAGGGAAGAAATGACCGACTCAATGGACATGAGTTTGAGCAAGCTCTGGGAGATGGTGAAGGACAGGGAAGCCTGGGGTGCTGCAGGCCTTGGGGTCACAAAGAGTTGGACACAACTGAGCGACTGAAAAACAGCAAGGTTTCTGGATACGGCGTCTACGTTGGGATTCTTTGATGAACCAAAGCTTTTTCAAAGTGGAAGAGTGTGGATGCCGAGAAAGACCTTAGGGGTTTGTATGTTTGCTTTGCTTCTGATAACACAACACTGGTGCTCAACCACCCAGCCCACTTTTCTGTAATGTGCCCTTGAACTTAGCCTTTATCAGTCACCGACATTAAAAGCATGATGGGTGTACTGAAAAGTCCAAAAGTCCAGTGAATTGGCTTAGATTTCCGACCAACAGCACTCCAGCAGGTTATGGTCTTCCTTTCCATTTCTTGTGCAACAACACAAAGACCTGGGCTATGTGTGTATTTTATTGGCTTAACTAGCATTAGTTAATATCCACTGTCCTGTGGATATCCACTGTATCTCCCAGTCCACTCATTCTATGAGCAAATTGCTATTCAGTTGTCACTGAAATTTAAACAAAGTCATGGCTTTTTTTTCTTAACCTATCAAGATGTGGAGTCATTGATTTTCATATTACGATTGAGAATGCTGCATGTGAATTTATCTTTTTTCCTTTGCAAAACTTTTTTTCAGTCTGTATAGCTTTTTCCTTATCCTGTTTACTCGCTAATCTCTCCTAGTTCTCTCCTGCACAGTCATCTTTGTTATGCATTGATTGTCCTCTTTGCTTATTATTTAGGTCCAGCCTTGGTAAAATGATTTTGGGGATTGTTTTCTTTACAGATCATGACTATGAGTCTAGCTTTTTTCTACTGATACTTAGCTGGCAGGCTGAGACTAAAAATATTTTTATTGTTGTTTCCAGATAATTTTTTTAGTAAAATTATAAAGATGAGATAATATAAAATGAGACAATCAGGAAGATGAACATCTACCCAGTGCCTCAAAGTCAGATTATAAGCAGAGAAGAAACACTTCTACCTTTTGGTTTTCTCTGCAGATTTCGTTTGTGGGTTTTTGTGGAGCTTATTTGAAGCTTCCCTGGTGGCTCAGTGGTAGAGTCACCGGCCAATGCAGGAGATGTGGTTCCATCCCTGGGTGAGGAAGATCCCCTGGAGGAGGGCATGGCATCCCACTCCAGTATTCTTGCCTGGAGAATCCTATGGCCAGAGGGGCCTGGCAGGCTACAGTCCATTAAATTGCAGAAAGTCCAACGTAACTTAGAAACTAGACAACAATATGCAGATTATTTGTATTTTAAGGAAAAATATTTAGGAGACTGTGACAAGTAAAATAGTACTGAGTTAGACTGAGGAGTTATGAGAAGGCATCTGTTTAATTTTCCTGTTTCCCAAGATCATGGAAGGTGAAAGCCAGCTGGGCTGCCTCCAGCTGCACCACTCTCGCCCCTGTCCCAGCCCACTGGAAGCAGCAAGGCCAACGAGGCCTTCTGTTTGTGTGTCACCTCACCCTGAGGAGATGGGCGAAGTGATGGTGAAGTGTTAACACTTGTGTCCCCCATCCTTGCGTTCCCCTCCCCACCCCCACCCCCAGCAAAAGCAGCAGGTCCTCTGATCAGGAGGGTTAGTTCTGAAATCTCCCCAGCCCCCTCCCCCACTTGACCAGAGAAGTAGATGAAAAACCTACTGTAGAAGCGCTAGTTGGAGAGGGGGACTTTGCTGGGTGATCCTGACAATGCCAGGCCCTGCGCTGGGGTGAGAAATGCAAAAATCTGACAGAACGCTCAAGCAACTTGTAGACTCATTTGACAGAAAAGGCCTATTTTTAGAAAATGTGGAGAGGGTATTATAAAAGCAGTAGAAAGAGCACAGAAGATGCAGTTCTGAAATTCTAGCAGCTCCCTCCCTTACATGTAACAGGGCAGGCACTTAGGTAATTAGAAACTGGCCTTCATCTGGCATTTTCTCCTTTTCCAGCACTTGGAATGCAGTGTCCCTTCCTCCTCAGGAAGCCTCTTTGTGATGTCATCAGAGACAATTGGGTACCTACTACTTGGAATTCTGCCAGAGGAACAAAAGAACCTTTAGAACAAAGATACACCCCTAAAGTGTGAAGTTAATATTTAGCCTCGAGGAGACAGGAGCTTATACTCAGAATTAAAGACTGTCTCCTGTTGCAGAAACTGCTGCTGCTTCTGGCCAAGTGGATGGAGGACATGAACCCCTGAATAGCACATTTTTCAAGGTATCAGGGCATTAGGGAGAAAAGACTGTGATTGCAGAATCACTTAAGCAAGATCAGCTCTATCCTACTTGGTGGTTACAGTGTCCCCTGGGCATGCTCCCGAGCGTGTTAGCCCTGCCTTGAATTGTCTCTCAGGGAATGAGTGCATCTGGAATCTCCTTGAGGGCCCTTTGCACAGGAGAGGGCTCACGGCTCACGGTGTCTGTCCCAAGCCCCATCTCCCCCTGCCGTCTCTCCGCACCAACCAGGTTAGCTGATGGAAAGCACTTTTTCTTTCCTCCTGAGCTCCAAGGTAACTCAGCTGATATCACAGGGCTCTGCAGTTCAGTCAGCATCATTTGTCCATTTGTCTGAGCTGGAGTTCGTGAACTCAGATTTCCCAATCTATGCAAAAGGCACAGCCAACAAGGACACAAACAGTTTTGGAAATGGGATCTTTTATTTATTCACTAAATGTTGATTGAACGCGTACACAGCACCAGGAACTGGGCATACAATCATGGACAACCTCCCTGGGTTCACAGCCATGCCACTCCTTGTTTCTGCACAGACCATGGGAGGGGAGGCGGCAGGAGATCCACTCTGGCCTTGATTATGTTGGATGGGCCTGCGCTTCCTCAGTGGTCACTCATTTTCTCCAGCGTAGGGGGAGAGGAAGGTGTTCAGACATGACCATCCAGGTCAGAGTCGCTGCTGTTTCCTGTGTGGACTTCGGGAAAGCTCTCAGCCTGAGTGTCTTCTCCTTGGCCTCTAACCATCTTCCAAGTTCACTAAGGCTTTCCTTACATCCCAACTAAGCCTCTCACGGCAGCCTTAACCTCCTGCTTCAGTTCTCTGTGTTGGAAGGGATGGAAAGCTCCCCAAAACCTTGGTTATGGGAAAACAGCTTTAATCAAAATGCAGTCTCCCTGACCTCAACTACACTACACCACTTTGAAAAACCCATCCGCCCCTCCAGACCCAGCAGAAACACCAGCCCTGGTTCCTCCAGCCAGACCTGGTGCTCTCTCTGCCTCCATCTGTGACCAGAATCAAACCCAGTCTCGTGGATGCTCTCCTTCCTGACCCTTGGGGCTGGCGTGAAGGTGACCAAATGGTGACTCAAGTTACCATGTCCCATTAATGGGAACGAACAGCTCTCCCCACTGTCCATGCCCCACGTCAGCCCCCCTGGCTCTCCTGTGTCTGTTGACTCATAACATCTCTTTGAGCCATGGCTTCATTTGTGAAATGGGATTAATACTTACCAGTTGAAGAATTATGAAGATTAATGGTAATAAATAATACAGGGATAAAACCAGCTGCGGGAAAGCCCACCAAACATTGGTTGGCTTCTGCATTTATGATAGAGTGGCTGGTGTTGCCTGGCAGCCCTGAGAATACCAGGGAAAGAAACCTCAGCCTTATAAAAACAGGTTTCAAAACATTTCTGCCTTAAAGATGATGAGGACTCAAAGGGACTAAAATTTCTCAGACTCAAGATGAATTTATGCTTTTCATGTGGGAGGACTTGAAGACATTTACACCTGTCAGGCTTCTCTGTCAACACAAACCTTGAGCCCCTGGGAGAGGAGAAAAAATGGAGACGTGTCTCTGGCTTCTCTGTCATTCAGACTTATTTAGCAATTGCAAAATAAACGGGCTTATATCCAGAGTTAGTCCTTGCCAACCAACTATCGTGCATAAGCCCCATAATTCACCAGATACCTCCCACCCGACCCAGACTTCCCTACTCACAAGGTTTTCAAGAGTTTATCATCACCCACAAACACACAACATGAAGCTAGGAGATTTATGGATAAAATAGCAAGAAGATGTTTAGGTTGGGTATAAAGAAGAACTTGATGAACTGTGAAAATAAATACTAAAAAAAAGCATTTGGACTATCCTATCCAGGCAACAGCCTCACTGGAGGCAGCAGGATGGACTGTCTGACCTTTTGGTCCCTCTCCATCAGCGGGATCTCTTGCAAGTGGCAGACTCCCGAGGGGTGTGAAGGTTCTGCCTGGGGGACCTGGGGTGTAGCCCAACTCCCCACCAAGCACATGCCCTCCGGACAGAAGGCCCAGGCGTGCTGCAGATATAAATAACCCTCTCATGACTCTTTCTGTCCTTTGAGCAAATGCCTCTGGCCACTGTCCAGAATGGGATCAAGGGAACAGAACAGAAGTGGGAGGAAGTTGGGGGAGAGGATGGGGATGGGGTGGGTTTGACAGTGGAGAGGAGAGGGATGGTAGAGAGGTTCTGTTTTCTCTCACTTCCTAAGTGTGTCTGTGTGTGTTCATGTTAGATGTGTGTCCAGGAGGGAAGAGAAGAGGGGAGACTGCTTCACGGTGTTCCCTCCCTCCTGTTTCCATTGCCATTGTCCGAGTTCACAGCCTCCTTGAATCTTCCTGGAATATCACTTTCGCTTCCTGTTTTTCCCGCTGCTAGGGTCTGCCTCCTCTGAGTCATCCTTACTTCCCACTGCTTCCCAGTTCACCCATCTGCTCCAAAATCTATTCCCATCGGCTTCCCTAAATAGTCCAGATTCTTCGGGCTTTGTGCTCAGGCTCTAAGTTGTGTCCCTTTGCAAACCCATGGACTGTAGCCCACCAGGCTCCTCTGTCCATGGGATTCTCCAGGCAAGAATTCTGGAATGGGTTGCCATTTCCTTCTCCAGGGGATCTTCTCCACCCTGGGATCGAAGCCGCATCTTTTTCTTAGCAGGCAGATATTTTACCACTAAGCCACCAGGGAAACCCCTCAGTGTATCTGAAAAGACTCTCCATGGTGAGACCCCAGCCAGGCAGCCAGGCCTTACCTCTTGCCCCACTTCCATGTATATCCCGGCCTGTAATAAAAGTAGCTTCCTGGGCCTCCCACGAGCTCGGTTTGCACACTCTCACCATCATAACTATTCATACTTTCCCACCGTCTGAATACCCTTCTGCATCACTGGCACCCCCGTCCGTCCCTGAGGGCTGCTGCCTCTCCAGCCAGGCACAGGTCTCCCCCAGGTCCTCTATCGTGTTCAGCCTTGTGTGGAGCGTTTGGCTGCCTGGCCCTCGGGGCCGGCATAAAGGTGGACAGATAGGGGCCAATGTGACCATGCCCTACTGACGAGGACAACGGCTCCCTTCACGCTCCTACCCCTCGTGACTGCCCTCCAGCCTCCAGCCCCGGTTCACACCCCTGCATGGGGCAATCCTGACTACTACGCCTGCTGACTCAGTGTTCACCCGAGAGACAAGGCGTGTAGGCAAGAGCAGTGTCAGGGCAAGAGCACACTGGCATTGCAGGGGCCGGTGGGGGCTTGGAGTGCAGCTCAGGCTCTGATCTGATGGAGCCAGAGCCTAGACTCACTAGAAAGAAAACAGAAAAAAAAAAGGACCATTCATCTGTCTGTAGACACCTCCACTCTCCTCCAGCACCAGCCTTCTGTTGATCAGAATTTGGAATGTGTTGTTGCTCGGGGGGATTTGGGTTTCACCGTTGCAGGCCAACTCCTTCCCTGTCCGCCTTCTTCCGTCCTTCCTTTCTCTCCCTCTGCCTTCCTCTTTGCAGGTCTGATTGAGTACCCGTTACGTGCAAAGCACTGCAGCGGGGAACATCCTGGCTCTGAGGAAGCTTTGGTCGGTGATGTCAGCTTGATCCTTGCCTGTGCACAGGGTCAAGGTGCTGAGGTGCCATGGTCCACCGAGGTGAGACTGCAGCGGTCCACCGCACCGTCCTTCTCATAGACTGAGCTCGTGTGTAAAGAGCTGCGTGAAAGAAAGGCCCTGGGAGCGGAGCGGGCAACGGAAGAGGCCTCGGAAGACACAGGCCAGGAGAGGAAGCGGAGGCGGCCGTGGGATCTCACCGCTCCGATCCAGCCTGGCTCCAGCGCGGCGGCAGGCAGATCCGTCTTGCCGAGTTCCTCACTGGTGCTTTCACTCCTCTGCGGGTCACCTATTAGCTTTCTGTCAGCTCATGTTTTCCTGTGGCCTCCTGCCCCCATCTGCTTTCATCTACAGCTTCTACCCTGTGAGCTCTGTACCACAGACTCCCTTCGGATGGCTGGACCTTGGGAGTTATCCAAGACTGTTTTTTTTTTTTGCTATATGTACCGACAATAAAAAAAGAACAGCCCAGCTGAGTTCGTGCCCAAAGTTCCCTGAGCTGCCCTTACATTCTTATAATGCAGTGAAATATTCATCTTTGTGCTTTTCTTTTGGACATTGCCCAATGTTCAGAGGGATCTGTAGTGCCCTAAGGAGAAGTGGAGGGTTAAAGCAATATGCCAAGACAAAACAACCCAATGTTCCATTTTTTAACATCCAAAATGAGATCCTGAGAATAAAGAGGGATAGCATTTCGGCTATAAAAATAGAAGGGAGAAAGAACAGTGAGATAGATAACCAGGGCTGCTCCTGTTGGCCTTCTTATTGTTCCCTGAACCCCAAGGCATTTCACACCTCCGGGCCCTTGTCAGCACTTGGCCTTCAGTGGGTGATGCTGTTTTCCCCATGGTTCTGCTTAGCAAGCTCAGTCCACCTCTGAAGACTTACCCAGGTCGAAAGTCTTCCTTTCCAAGAAGCTTTCCCTGAAAGTCCCACAGGACTGGGTGCCACCCTAGCCTTCTTCTGGGCTACTCTCTGCTTACGTATATATACCTCCCTGCTTACACAGCTGTCCTCTCTTCTGTCTAGACTGTGAACAACTAGCAGCAGGACTGGGAGTTTTTCTTTGCATACCTGCTGTCCAGCATGGTGCCCTGCACATAGTCGGCAGTCAACCGAGCTGAGTTACTTAATGCAGAATTCAGTTTCTAATGACGTAGCCTAACTATAGCTTCTGGTCCTAGGAGCCTAGCCAATGCTGGACATTTCTGGTCCTCAGCTGAATCACTCAGCTGCTTAGGTGACCCTAAGCGATGCTGCAAAGGATACAGCACTCTGGCAGCCTAAGAATTCTGCAGCCACCGTCACGGGGATGCCCTTCCTAGGCTAGTGGCCTCACCTAGACCCTGCAGCCTCCGAGGAGCAGGCAGACCTGGGCTGGGCTCCTCTGGGACCAAGGTGAAGCTTCATCGTCACCGTCTCTGGTCTTCAGCTTCTCTGTCTGTTGTGTGGTTGTGGGTCCGAATTAGAAAGCTTTTAGAGGTTCCTGGAAGGACTGTTACTGTTTAGCAGCATAAAGGGTATTATGTCACAGAGGTAGAAGAGCACGGCAAGGAATAATAAGGGCACTTATTCCCAGAAGCACATTGATTTAAACCACAAAAGCTCCTTGGAACAGGGCTTGAGGATTGTAAAAAGCCTGAGCAATCAACAACCCCTGTGGGAGGGGAGCGTATGCCAAGCTACCGCTGGAGAGTTCATTTGGTCACGGTTGGCGGGCTGGTTGTGTCCCTCAGGTGTTCTCACTTGGGTGAAATTTCCCTGCTGGAAGGAGCCCAGCCTATTTGCGGGTTCTGGGGAGAAGTGGCTGTTAACTTCCACACCCCTGGCGTAAGAAGTGAAGACTTGGCCTGAGCACAGCTCAGTTCACTTTTTATCCTCTGTAGGAGGAGGACAGGTCTCCAGACAATGGAAACGTCATCACCACCTTTGCTTCTACAATCTGTATAGCAGAAAAGTCATCTGGGTCACACCTGGACCCGCCGTTGCTGCCTCTGGTCAGCAACTTTGGCAAAACAGCCAGACACCCTGTGTCTATGAAAAGCAAACTCACTTTAGCAAGCTGGTCATTCTGCAGTGGAAAACGTATGCTTAAACATAGCTCTGTTTAATTCATTTTTATTTGACTGCCTTGGGTCTTAGTTGTGGCCTGCAGGCCTTCACTGCAGCACGTGTGCCTTTGCTGCAGCGTGTGGAGTCTAGTTCCCTGACCAGGGACTGAACCTGGGCCCCCTGCACTGGGAACCACCAGGGTCCAGTGTTCCTTCTGACTAGGAAATTAGAAAAGCCACTTAATCAAGCATGACTGAGAGATGGGTAGAGAGGTATAGGATTATACATAGAAAGAGAACAGAGGTCAGAGTATGCCCCACAGTGTCTGGCATCCCCGGTCTGCCACTTACTCGTTGTGCAACTCAAGGCACATTACTGGAGATTACTGGGTCTCAATTCCTTCATTTGTAAATTGGAGAAAACACAACGACCTCACAGAGTTGCTGTGAGGATTAAACATCAACACAGAGAAAGTATGGAGCATAGTAGATCCCCAGTACCGGCCTGATGGATTCCTGTTTGCAATATATCCTTCCTCTGGCAAGTCCCCAGTTCTCCCAATCCTCCCCACCATCCATGTCTCTTGTCAAACTGGGCAGCAGTGTCCTTTTAAAAATTTAGTGTGCCTGGGACTTCCCTGGCAGTCCAGTTGTTTAGACTCTGCCCATCCAATGCAGGAGGCGCAGGTCTGATCCTTGATCAGGGAACTAAGATTTCACAAGCTGTTTTGTAAGATGTGACCCAAAAATGAAACAGAATAAATGAAATTCTATTTTTTAAAAAAACACCCAAAGACACATCATAATTAAAAACAATTGAGGGTGCCTAACTCTGTTTGAAGAAAATCGTATTGTTAGACACTTGTCCCAGCTCTTGGCAGAGTCTCAACAGAGGCCTGAGCCACCACTCCCAGCTTCAGGCTGCAGTGATAGGACAAGTGGTACACGGCCATAGGGCCCCAGCAGAGGGAGGGGTCAAGTAAAGTCAGTGGGCTTTGATGGAGACAAGCAAGGGTCAGTTGCCTGAATTAGAGTTGGCTCCTCACGTTGCTTCCAAGCCTGAGATGTGTGTGTGTGCATGCTCAGTCACTCAGTCACGTCTGACTCTTTGCAACCCCATGGATTATA
Source organism: Cephalophus harveyi (assembly GCA_006410635.1). Lineage (NCBI taxonomy): Eukaryota > Metazoa > Chordata > Mammalia > Artiodactyla > Bovidae > Cephalophus > Cephalophus harveyi. The sequence goes on along the minus strand of SJYT01069006.1, from coordinate 36,674 downwards.
GCCCTCCAGGCTCCACTCTCTGTGGAATTTTCCAGGCAAGAGTACTAAAGTGGGTTGCCACTTCCTTGGACAAGTGGTACACGGCCATAGGGCCCCAGCAGAGGGAGGGGTCAAGTAAAGTCAGTGGGCTTTGATGGAGACAAGCAAGGGTCAGTTGCCTGAATTAGAGTTGGCTCCTCACGTTGCTTCCAAGCCTGAGATGTGTGTGTGTGCATGCTCAGTCACTCAGTCACGTCTGACTCTTTGCAACCCCATGGATTATAGCCCTCCAGGCTCCACTCTCTGTGGAATTTTCCAGGCAAGAGTACTAAAGTGGGTTGCCACTTCCTTCTTGAGGGGATCTTCCCGACCTAGGGATCACACCCACATCTCTTGCATCTCCTGCATGGGCAGATGGATTCTTTACCGCTGTGCCACCTGGGAAGCCAATGCAATATGAGAGACCAAAAAGAAAGCCATCAAAGAACCATCAAAGAACATCTACAAGGGGTGGTAGGAAAAAAACCAATGACTAAAGAAACAGTAGTTAGAGAAGAACAAGAGAACCGGAAAAGTATACTATCATTATGAGCAAAAAAGAGAGCATCGAGAATATGAAGTGTGCAACAATCATGCTGAATATTTTACAGCAGCGATGAGCATCCTGTGTAAACCTGTAGTCTAATTTTCAAGGCTCTCAGTTCTTACAAAGCACCGGTATTAGGAGAAACAGGGATATTTAAAGAACCACTTAGAACAAGGAAAAGGACCTTGAAGAATTCTTATGTCCCTAAAATCCTGAAGACATAGACTGATACAGAGGTCAGAGACAGGCTGCAAGTCGCCAGAGCATATGGCACCATAGCAAAGCATAGAGCAGGCAGACAACTGCAAGTTAGTCCTTCTAGGAAACTGGTAATATCAGTTTAGGAAGGAAGCATGGCTCAACTGCCTTGCCTAGAACACTGGGTGAGAGGCTGGAGTCCTAGAAGTACCTGACTCACAACAAACAGTCCAGGGAAAGATTAGAATTGTAGGAATTTAAGGATGAGGTAATGAAGGCAGAGTCAAGTCACGACTGAGCACACGCTGAAGGCAGCAGCGTTTATTCCTGTTTCCGAGCATTTGACGCTCATTTGACGAGGGATAGGAGGAGAGCTTGAAGGACTAATGAATGGATTTTTGTTGCTTTTTGTGTTTTTAACTTTGATCTCTCAGTGGATTGAGTGGGTAGAACAGAAATGAGGAAGATGCAAGATAAGAAGAGGATAATTAAGGAGGCAAGAGTCTTAAGCCCACAACAGAAGAGGGAATCAAGATTGTAAGTGGGAAGTTTAACCCCCAAAAAAATTGTATTTATTTTTCTAAAATGAAAAGGGAAGAGAAAGTATGAGTAGAGAAACTGTCCAGGTAAAGAGAATGAAGTTAGGAAGCAATGATTGCTTCATTTTCTCAGAAAAGAAAGCCTCAAAATCATCTGAATGGAAAGAGTAAGAGTGCTTCCACGCCCGAGATACCATGGTTTTTAAATCTTTCTCTGTTTACTTCACTAATCCATACAGACCAGCCTAGACCGGTCCTAGAGAGAGAGACCAGGTGACTCAGCCAAGGTCGCATGTTGAGCAATGGCCAGGCTGAGATGAACAGCTCTAGCTTGTGAACCATTATCATGAGCTGGCAGAGATCTTAAGCCTATCCCAGTGGAAATTTCAAGCCCATACATGCAGTGCCCAATGGGTCAACAGCATAGCATGCTGATTTTTAAAATATTCCTTGACAATTCTCGCTTCATATGGTTTTGCTGTTAATTCATTTTTTAAAATGTTTCTTTGGCCTCTACTGTAGGTGACACACAGTGCCCAATAAGTCATCTTGGAGAGTATTTATTTCCTTCTCTAGTGACATTTCCGGAGAAGGCAATGGCACCCCACTCCAGTACTCTTGCCTGGAAAATCCCGTGGGTGGAGGAGCCTGGTGGGCTGCAGTCCATGGGGTTGCTAAGAGTCGGACACGACTGAGAGACTTCACTTTCACTTTTCACTTTCATGCATTGGAGAAGGAAATGGCAACCCACTCCAGTATTCTTGCCTGGAGAATCCCAGGGACTGGGGAGCCTGGTGGGCTGCCATCTATGGGGTCGCACAGAGTCGGACACGACTGAAGCGACTTAGCAGCAGTAGCAGCAGCAGTGACATTTCCTAAATGGGAATCAGGAGTGAGAGTCTCTGGGCAGGACGTCCCACCATTCGCCTTGACTGGGTGCCAGTCTGTGTCAAATCTCTAGGCTGGCTGCCAGACAGTCTGGTGATTGGGCCGGAGAGTAGGAAACCATGTAAAAGTGAAGCAGGCGGAGGCCGGAGGCCAGAGTAGCTTGAGACAGCAAAGAACACAATAGTGAGATGAGCAGGACTAGGATCGGATTTTCCCACGAGCGCTTGGAGGTGGGGAAAGATGAGTGGCCAGCGGGGAGCAGCGCCGTGGAGATAAAAGGACTGAGTGTGGGTTTGAAACAAAGGAGGCAGGAAGCTTCTTAGGTTCACCCGGCGGCATTTGTCTTAGTCAGAGTTAAGTTATGGAAGCAGAACCACTATGAGTATTATGCAATAAGGAATTTACTATAAGAGTCAGATCAGACACAACTGTGGGAGGAATTGGATAAGGAAAGATCTGAGCGGAGAATCACCGAGCACTCATTCACCAGCCGTGCTGCATGTGAGCAAAGCAGAGCTCACAAGAAAGAACAAGGTGAGTCTGGCTGCTGGCCTGGGGCCACCAAGGGGCTGGTGCGGAACCTTTGGGAGGATGTTGGCGCTTTGCAGTTACTGCCTCTGTGCGTTGGCGACAAAGCATCTCATGGTGTGTGGTGGGGGTCACAGAGGAGTGGGGAAGGGCAGGGACACACTCGAGCCTGGCTGCACCTGTGGGTCCCCCTCAGGAGCTCCAGCCACCAGTGGCCTTGGGAGTGTGGTGGCTACTGCTTCACAGCTGACTCCCGCAGTTCACACAACCTCACTTTTGGCCAACTCTCTCTAGAATCAAACAGGCAAGGGGATGCTAGGAAATACAGTCCCTGGTGTATCCAAGGTGACCATTGAAGCTTCCGACTCTGACCTAGGAAAGACAGGAACACACTCAGCTCACAGATACACAGAGCCTCACATTTTTGAAGTTTCAAAAAAGCGTATGTTGGGACTTGCGTGGCCGTCCAGTGGTTAAGACTTCGCCTTCCAATGCAGGGATTGGGGATTCAACCCCTGGTCAGGGAACTAAGATTCCATATGCCTCTCAGGCGAAAAAACCGAGCATAAAACAGGCAGTATTGTAACAAATTCAAGAACAACTTTAAAAGTTGTCCATATCAAAAAATCTTTTAAAAACACAAACAAGGTAATGTAGAGAAGGAAGCTGACAGAATACTTCTGTTCACCAAGACTCTGGGTTGCAAGTGACAGAAACTCGAAAACAAGCTGTCTTAAGTGAAAAAAGAAATCTTGAGGCTTTGGAGAGGGGTGGAAAGCTTGGGATAGCTCAAAGAATCTGAAGGAAAATGGCCAGGACAGTCAGAGGGAACTTGACCCCAGGGCTCTCCTTCCTTGTTGCCGTGTCTGTCTCTCTCAGCCTCACCTCTGCACGGCGGCCTCACCCTCTCAGCTTTCTCGTATGGTAGCTCCGGTGTCGCAGTTATACAGCAACTTGACAAGAGAGGGTTTCCCCACCAGCTTTATTTGGAAAAATCTCTGGCCTTTTTGTTTGTTGGTGGGTTTGTTTTAGATTGGTCATTAGATGAATCCCCATACCAATTGCTGTGGCTGGATGAGTGCTACTGCTGCTGCTAAGTTGCTTCAGTCGTGTCCGACTCTGTGCGACCCCATAGACGGCAGCCCACCAGGCTCCGCCGTCCCTGGGATTCTCCAGGCAAGAATACTGGAGTGGGTCGCCATTTCCTTCTCCAATGCATGAAAGTGAAAAGAGAAAGTGGAGTCGCTCAGTTGTGTCCGACTCTTTGCGACCCCATGGACTGCAGCCCACCAGGCTCCTCTGCCCATGGGATTTTCCAGGCAACAGTACTGGAGTGGGGTGCCATTGCCTTCTCCGGCTGGATGAGTAGGCTCTTGTTATGGTTAAGCTGGCGTCACATGTCCGCCCCTGGGGCCCCGGAAGAATGGGCCAGGGCACTCTGATCAGTGTATGGAGGGGGAAATAAGCAGTTCCCCCAAGGAAGGCGGCTCTGCCCCCACGAGAGAGGAAGCAGGTGCTGGGCAGACAGGAGTAACCCTGGCGTCTCAGGATTGAATGAAATGCTCTTCACATTTATGTTTCTCATTCCTACCCATTTCCTTTAATGTGAAGGCCACTGCGGCAATTTCTGCTTACTCTCCACTTATACAAGGAGGGAAATATTAGCTTGCAGAAGGTTATGAGCTGATGATAACAATCAACTCAGAGACCTAGAGACTGAGCAGTTTGCTCAAGGCCACAGAATTACTTAAAAACAAAAACTAGGACTCTCGTCCTCTCCCAAGCAGTACATCAGGGGCCTGGTTTATAGAGCACGCTGTGCAGATTGAGGCTACTGTGAAACCATTTTCCAGAACCTGATCAAATTGCTTTCCTGGACCTGAAAGAACAGACTGGGTCCAGACTGATTACTCAGAGGTCAAAGGATAAAAGACATGACTTAGAATCTGACTTCAGAATGGCGGCTGGTGGAGATGAGTCATGGGGTGTGTGTGTGTGTGTGTGTGTGTGTGTGTGTGTGTGTGTGCAAGGTAAGAGGAATGTCACTGAAGTCATAGACATCTTTCTAGGAGGAAAGGGACCTGAGATTAGGGTTTTGAATGCCCTGAAAAAGGCAGGCAATTAGTTATCAACTCTGTTAGTCGCTCAGTCGTGTCCGAATCTTTGCAACCCATGGACTGTAGCCATGGGTTCCTCTGTCCATCGAATTTTCCAGGCAAGAATACAGGAGTGGGTTGCCATTTCCTCTTCCAGGGAAAGTTCCCAACGCAGAAATCAAACCCAAGTCTCTTGCATCTACTTCACTGGCAGATGGATTCTTTACCGCTGTGACACCTGGGAAGCCCATTCATTTCACATTGGCTGGATCTTTTCTCCTCCTTACTAGGCATGATTAACACTTCCCTTTTTTAATGACTTTACAAAATCACCTCAAGAATGTTTGTTGTTGTTATTTAATGGCTAAATCGTGTCTGAATCTTTGCAACCCCATGGACTGTAGCCCACCAGGCTCCTCTATCCACGGGGTTTCCCAGACAAGAATACTGGAGTGGGTTGCCATTCCCTTCTCCAGGGGATCTTCCTGACCCAAAGATAAAACCCAGGTCTCCTGCATTACAGGGAGATTCTTTACCATCTGAGTCACCAGGGAAGCCTAATCAACTCTAAACAGAATTTAAAATGTGCAGATAATCTAAGACATCTTATTAGCTAACAGTGTAGTTGATTTTCCCTCTTCTACTTGTCTTTTATACTTTGTCAGTGGCTTTCCCACTTGACTGTATATCAGAATCACCTGAGCAGCTTTAAAAAATAAAAGCTTTCCAGAAACCAGGTCTCACCCTCATTCACCCCTGCTCCCCGCCACCCCCTGCCTCTTCCCCCTGCAGAACCCCCACCTCAATTTTGAGCTCTGTGGAGGATTCCAGTGAGCAGGAAAGAGAACAGCTCCTCCTGGGGCAAAGGGCTCCCTGTCCCTTTATCTTGCTTGATGCCCCACAACTGTGGGAGCAAGGCAAGGTGGGCATCCAAGGATGCGTGCATATGTGCTAAGTTGCTTCCGTTGTGTCCAACTCTTTGTGACCTCATGGACCGTCATCCACCAGGCTCCTCTGTCCATGGGATTCTCCAGACAAGAATATTGGAGTGGGTTGCCACTTCACTGGGGGATCTTCCCAACCCAGGGATCGAGCTGGCGTCTCCTGTTCTTCTGTATTGGGAGGTGTGTTCTTTACCTCGAGCGCCACTTGGGAAGCTGGCAGTCCAAGGATACTGCTGTTAAATGGTGTTTTTAAGGCCAAACAACTTGTAAATTCTGGAACCAGGTGGACTGGGACCTGGATTCATCTGGTCATGATCTAGTCAAATGGGGCACCAAGGGCTTGGTCTTGACCCCTAAGGAGGAGTGAGAGAGGCCTAACTAATAAGGATATGTCTACTTCTGTCAGTAATTGAGCAACTGGGTTGGCCAAAAAGCTCATTTGGGTTTTGCCACATGCAAATGAGCTTTTTGGCCAACCCCAATAGCATTCTTAGGTAATATACAAAAATTAGCACGTCTGACAGGCAGAGCCCTTCCTAAAATATAATATTCACGGATGCTTTCCTTACTGAATGAAGGTGCCATTTTTCCTGTTCTGACAGTTACTGCTGGGTGGCCTTTGGAAAGCTGCTTGACTTCGATGTTTCTCGGTTTTCTCATTTATATACTGAAAATGTTGGGCTTGATTCCTTTCTGCTCTTGTGCTCAATTGTTATATCCGAAGAGCCCTTGAGCCATGATGTGATTGCAAAGAGCTGAAAAGACTCCTTTGTTTTCTTAAAGTCCATTGGGCAAACTTTTTATGTTGCAACACAATATGAGAAAAAGCGTAAAATATGGTGATCCCTGGAAAAGATCGTATGACTCAAGTAAACTGTGACTGTGACTCAAGTGAAAAATGAGAATGACAGACAGTGAAGGGAGTGGGAAGCGTGCAGAACAGAAGGTGGGAGGCTGGAAATCCAGGAAGGGAGTGCGGGTGCCGCTGAAGAGCGCCTCAGGGGCTGGAGTTGATGAGACAGAGGTGGCAACAGCAAGTGTGGCTGATTCAATCCAATGTTGCCTGAGGATGAAAATTTGAACTCTAATCCCTTCTGCCTCAGCCCTTCTGGAAAGGCTTAAGTTCATTTCCCCTAGATTTTCCACTGCAAGCATGCTGCTGCTGCTGTTGCTAAGTTGCTTCAGTTGTGTCCGACTCTGTGCGACCCCATAGACGGCAGCCCTTCAGGCTCCCCCGTCCCTGGGATTCTCCAGGCAAGAACACTGGAGTGGGTTGCCATTTCCTTCTCCAATGCATGAAAGTGAAAAGTGAAAGTGAAGTCGCTCAGTCGTGTCCAACTCTTAGCGACCCCATGGATTCCTCCGTCCATGGGATTTTCCAGGCAAGAGTACTGGAGTGGGTTGCCATTGCTGTCTCTGCACTGCAAGCCTAGTAAGCGTAAAATAGGCGTTAGTGTCCTGAATGAATGAAACACGTATGTTGGTCCTTGCCCAGCCTGGCTACTACAGGTGGGAGAATAAACTCAAAATCTAAGAGGGGGAATTCAAAGACAGACATAAACTCATGAGAATGATGTCAGAAAGCCTAAAGCCCCTACAAAGAAGGGCCCTGCCAACCACAATCAGGGCAATAAAAAGGCCCACTGGGTCATGTTCAGAGCAGGAAGAGGGCTAGTCCTATAGCCTGGGAAAGAGCACAGTGTTGACAAATGGCAAAAAGACAGAGGAGTCATTCAGCTCCTAAGTGCTTGCTCTGTGTCCATTGCTGGAGACACGGGCAAGTCTCTGAACTCAGGGCCTGGCATGTCGTAGGAGTACAGTGAAGGTTTGTTCGATGAATGGAGAAGGAATGGGAGGAGGATGACAAGGAGAAGGCTTTTCTTGAGCTTAACAGAGAGCCCAGGATGGCTGAAAAGCCTTGAGAGTCTGCACTGTCACTTCATTCTGAATTGGGAAGGGGAGGTCATTGTGGCGATCAGTCCCTTAGGAAACTGACCAAGATGGAGGTTGTAGGCAGAAGTTTGCTGAGTGCCCTTGGCATCCACACCTATGGGCGACTGGCTGCTGCTGCTGCTGCTAAGTCGCTTCAGTCGTGTCCGACTCTGTGCGACCCTATGGACAGGAGCCCACCAGGCTCCTCTGGATTCTCTACTGGATTCTCTAGACAAGAATACTGGAGTGGGTTGCTGTTTCCTTCTCCCAGTGGGTGACTGGAGGGAGTAGAAATGGCAGAGTGATGGATTGAACTATGATGCAGATGTAATAAATGTCTCAGGTCAACCCTATGGGATGGTTCTTCAGAACTGGTTCACCTTGAGGACTGGGGGGCTGGGTCTTCAGACTTCCTCATCAGTTACTTGCTGGATACAGGCTATGCTTCTGGGGGAGATGTGGTCTTGGGCCACCTGTGAACTGTCAGTTGGCCCAACGGTTGAGGGAATGAGTGACTTAGTCTTGAAGAAGGATGTATGGGTATACCACAGCATCCACTATGAAAATTAATCCAAGGTCCTCATTTTAGAAATGAAAACTGTCCAGAGAGAAAATCTTGTATCTGGTAAGAACAGAGTCAGGATACCTCTCAAAGGACAACTAGAAAATTCCCATTGGCTTCAGTTCAGTTCAGTTCGGTTGCTCAGTCGTGTCCGACTCTTTGAGACCCCATGAATCGCAGCACGCCAGGCCTCCCTGTCCATCACCATCTCTCGGAGTTCACTCAGACTCATGTCCATCGAGTCCGTGATGCCATCCAGCCATCTCATCCTCGGTCGTCCCCTTCTCCTCTATGTTTTTCAGAATTTTCCACAGTTTATTGTGATCCACACAGTCAAAGGCTTTGGCATAGTCAATAAAGCAGAAGTAGATGTTTTTCTGGAACTCTCTTGCTTTTTCCATGATCCAGCGGATGTTGGCAATTTGATCTCTGGTTCCTCTGCCTTTTCTAAAGCCAGCTTGAACATCAGGGAGTTCATGGTTCACGTATTGCTGAAGCCTGGCTTGGAGGATTTTGAGCATTACTTTACTAGCATGTGAGATGAGTGCAATTGTGTGGTAGTTGCAACATTCTTTTGCATTGCATTCAAAACTAGGAGAGACTGCTAATACTTTGGATAATTGACTCAAGATTTCAACATGTGACTCCTTAAGTATGATTTTATAGATTGATATTTATTGACACTGAAAATTGTTCACATAGGTTAAATGAGAGGAAGCAGCAGAGAGGCAGTGGGATATGGTGGTTTAAAGCACAGACTCTGGAACCTGATGGACTCTATGTATTCAAATCCCAGCACCATCAATTACTCAGTGTGCCGCCCTGAGCAAGTGTCTTATTTCCCTGTGTCTCCGTTTCCTCATCTGTAAAATAGGGACAATAATACATAATCATAGTATTTACTTCATAGGATTATTTATTGTAAGGATCTGTGAACTAATATGTATAAAGAATTTATGACTGTCCCCAGCACAGAGGAAACACCGTATTACCATTTGGTGTCATTATGTGTAATTGTTCCAGCTATCTACTGCTGTTGTAACAAACTACACCTGAACTTAATGATTTAAAATGACAATTTATTACTTTTTATGATCCTGTGGATTATTTTCTATCCCTTGGTACTGACTGGGACTCTGGGATAACTGGAAGGACCAAAACGACTTCATTCTCAATAGCTGATCATTGACACCAGCTAGCATAATAGAATCTTTGAAAATAGGGCCCAGGAATCTCCATTCTAATAGCCCTCCATATGGTTCTGATGACAGCTAGGTTTGAAAACCAACCGTGCGTTCTTAGACACCAGTTCCAGTTCCCCAAGGGGCTGTCATGCTTCATGGCACAAAGGTTGGCCCTCAAGAAGAGTCTTCCAAGAGATGAAGGCAGAAACTGAGATCTCTTTAGGCCCAGCCTTGGAAATTACCTTGTGTTACTTCCCTATATTCTATCCTTTAGAACCAGCTGCAGGCCCCAGAAGTAAGGGAGAGGAAATAGACCCCACCTTTCAATGAGAAGAATAGCAAAGACTTAGCAACCATCTTTAATTTATCAGACACTCAATCCCACTTTTGTAAAACTGTGTGTATTTGTAAAACTTTGTGTGCGTGTGTTTATGCATAGAAAGTGATGTCTAGAAGAATATATCCCCAAATGTAAACAATAGTTATTTTTAAAAGGGAAGGGTTACAATATTGTTGTTATTCCCTTCCTGTTTCGCTTGTTTCCCTGAATTTTCCACGATGAGTGTATATTATTTTTTTTAAGTAATTTCCATTTTTTGAAACAATATGACGATTTCAATATTAATATGAGCCAACATTGTGATGATTCTACCCCGAGAAGAAAACTCAGATTTAACAGCCTTAAAAAAAGTCAGAATAGCTAAATCTGGAGCAAAGCTCCAGTCCCAATCCCTCAGCCATCAGACCACCCTGAGGATTATGCACTGGGTTTTGAACTCCCAGAAAGGGAAGCAAAGAGAAACACAGTGTGTCAACATGCCAAAGGGCTGACAAAGTGTCTGTAAACCTTCTCTGGTGGAGAAGGGCGTAAGAACACTGGGTGGAAGGAAAGAGGATCAGAGGGGACACGAGAGAGTGAACCAGGTCAATACTCTGCGCGAGGAAGGCTGTCATAGGGGAGGGGTGTTATTGACCAGGGCTCTTGATCTCCTTAATCAACAGAAATTGATCAGAGGCTGAACAAGAAATTCAGGAAAGACTTTATCAGGGTCCCTGCTACGGCAGAGCGATCAAGAACAAACACCACGTCCCCTTGCTTGCTTGCTCCCCAAGGCTGGGTGAACTGGTTCCTTATATGGGGTGAGGGTAAGGATGTGCTCAGGGGTCAGACTGGAGGGTGGCTTAGGAGGTTTGCCCACCCCTCTGTGGTGCTGTGTGCAGGGGGCAGGCGCAGTACCCTGCTTTTGCTCCCAACCCCCTGTTGTTGCTCCTGGCTCTTCAGAAGTGGCTGTCAGGCTTTTTAGTCTTCTCTTTTGTCCAGAATTTCCCCTGACTGCCTACACGCACAGCAGTTGTTTTCAGTCCCTTATTGTTTCTTTTCATTTTCTTGCTCAAGGAGACGTTTGTCCAGGTAGACTGCACCCCTGCAGTGAAGGGCGCCAGGCCCCAGGCCCGTCACAGAGCCATCCGCTCTGTTTTTGTTTCTTGCTGTCTAGTCGCTAAGTCGGGTCTAACTCTTTGGCGACCCATAAGCAGAGTCAGCAACATTGAATGGAATGGACACAGAGGTAGGTTTGAGATTTTTCTTACGAATAACTCCCTAGACTATAAAAGCTAGAGCTGGAGTGAGCCTCGAGGATGGCTAAAGTAAGCTCTCCATGTGGAGGCCAGAGGCCCACATCCTGCTTTGCGAAGGTGGCTGAACTAGACCCAGCAAGTCCTTTCCAAACCCCAAGCTGTGTGATTATAGGCCTACAGGAAAGCGGGAATAAAACACACAGACATTTAAACCTTACCCTACCTGAAGGCAGTTGCCTGAAATAAATGAGCTCTTGAGATTCCTTTTATGGGTCCATAAATGGATATTACCTTTGACGTGAAAACATCATGAATCAACAAATGTTATCAAGTGAACACTAGACGCATGGTAATGTCCTCGGTATTCAGGATATCGGTCTCTCAACCCAAGGCTTTAAAGTTTAATAAAGAAGAAAGATATACAATCACCGTATAAGCTTAACACTCCTAAACACAGCCATTACCAGTGGGAGTGGCAAGGGCCCAGAGTAAATGATTGATTTGTAATAGCCTAGAAAGCTTGCGGGGGAAGTGAGGATGGGAGCTTTAGGCTGTGACTATGATACGGGAGAAGGAAATGGCAACCCACTCCAGTATTGTTGCCTGGAGAATCCCATGGACGGAGGAGACTGGTGGGCTACAGTCCATGGGGTCGCAAAGAGTCGGACACGACTGAGCGACAGTCAAATGATACGGGAAATGAGAGGGATGGGGGCTGAGGCCAAGGAAGAGGGGCCTTGCCCCCCATCTTTGTGTTAATGTGAACGTCATTGGTAGAGGAAGAAGCTGCATGCCAGCCTCCTGGATTGGGTTTTCCTAAAAATAGATCACATGCTATCTTAATTGACAATTATGATAATTATAATCACCTCCATTTACTAAGGACATACTGTATGGCCATTTCTTTACATGTATTAACTCATCACATTTGTTTGATGACCAGGTGAGGCCATGACTATTATCTTCAGGGTACAGGGGCCCTGAAGAACTAAGGCTGACCTCTTCTGGGGAACCTACCCAGCTCACAGGAACCCTTGTCCCTTGCCCCAGCGCTGCCTCAGCCATCTGTGTAGCTTGACTGCACTCCTGGACTCGGCTGAATCAGAACCCTCCCCCAGGCATCTGGAACTGTGTCCAGAGAGTCCAGGCTTTCCATGAAGTGGGAGCTGTGAGATGAAAGGCAAGCCACTGTGGGTGACCATGTTCTGCTGTGTTAAGAGAAGGGGAGAGATGGACAGGCAGACAGACAGACAGAGAATGCAGTTGCCCAGAGAGCAGCAGAGAGCGTGGTCCCTGGTGGACAGCCACCCACCAGGTGTGGTCTTCCTGGGGCCTGGACGCCTTGCCGCCCTCTGGTGCTGAGAGACAGCCCCATGTCTTTATGGTACTAGACCTTTTCCACTTATCCTGGCCTTAGTGTCTCGGAGAAGGCAATGGCACCCCACTCCAGTGCTCCTGCCTGGAAAATCCCATGGGTGGAGGAGCCTGGTAGGCTGCAGTCCATGGGGTCGCGAAGAGTTGGACACAACTGAGCGACTTCACTTTCACTTCTCACTTTCATGCATTGGAGAAGGAAATGGCAACCCACTCCAGTGTTCTTGCCTGGAGAATCCCAGGGACGGGGGAGCCTGGTGAGCTGCCGTCTAGGGGGTCGCACAGAGTCGGACACGACTGAAGTGACTTAGCAGCAGCAGCAGCAGCTTGAGTGTCTCTTACTGACAACTAATAAGTTCTTACTAATGTAGGTGTTTTGTCCATCTGTTAAATAGGGAGCCAGGCTTCTGGGAATTACTCTGCAGGCCCATGGTTAGGACTCTGCGCTTCCACTGCAAGCGGCAAGGCTTCAATCCCTGGTCAGGGAACTAAGATCCCGAAAGTGGCAAAAAAAAAGAGCCAGGGTTTTAACTTTGCGTTTGCTTGTTTGTTCACTGGTTTACTTGACCGCACCAGGTCTCAGTTTGGCACGTGGGGTCTTCAGTTGCAGCGTGAGAACTCCTGGTTGGGGCATATGAGATCTAGTTCCCTGACCAGGGATCAAATCTGGGCCCCCTGCATTGGGAGCACAGAGTCTTAGCCACTGGACCCTCAGGGAGGCCCTTCAACTTAGCTTTGTATACCTCCCTGGTATACAGAGTGCATCCCTGGGGTCCTCCAGCTGCTTTCTGTTCGCTCCAGAGTGGCAATTTTAGGGTAACATTTCCTCAAAGGAGGCTTAGTGGGACAGCTGGCTCTTTGCTTCGTTAAGGTGGCTCCGGTGCCACTTAGGTGTCAGCAGGCTGATAACCAGCTGCCTGAGGAGGGCAGGGGTCTCCCAGCAGCAGCCCAACTCGTTCATAAGCTTCAGTAGTTGCCATCATCACGTTGTCCCTAGAACGTGCGCCTTTCCCGTAACGTTGTTGCTTCCCAGGTGGCAGTGGACACAGACCAGTGGGCACAGACATGGCTGCCCTGCCTCCCCGGCCCCTGAGCCTACCCTCCACGTGCTGCTGCCCCTCGCCCATCACAGCTATCGCCCTGGCCACCCCAGACACCCCTTCTCGAAAGCCTCCTCTTGACCTCTGCCCACAGACTCCCCACCTGATTAGATCACCCTGACCCTTGTACCCGTGTCTATGAAAGCTCTGATGACATACCTGGGCTTTCATTTACTTAGCGACTTGGCTCCCACTTCTACCTGTGTGGGCAGGGTCCGTGTCCTACCTGATTTTTTGTGTCTCTAGTTCCTATCACAGTGGATGGCACAGAAATAGTATTTCCTAAATGTTCGTGGAGTGAATGACTGAATAAATGAATCATCAAATCATCGGCATTTCTTTCACTCTTTCTCCATTCTGACATACCGACTATGCTATGTTTTACTTCGCTAATGGTGTTTCTTTTAGGACCATTTTTGTCCTCGCTGGTTTTTTTTCTCTTTGTCCACCTGAAGAACTGTAAAGCGAAGGTTTTCTTCCCTCTTTCCTTCTCATAACTATCACAAGGGTTTGCAAATTGTTGGTGTGTTGATTGAATAGTTGAATAGTTGATTCACGGTGTGTGTGTGTGTGTTGCATCTGTTTTACAGACAAGATAATAATCTGAGTGCTTATTCTCTAACAGAAATTTCTCAGATGCCGATGCCGTGTAGTTCTGTTCCCTCCTTTCCGTGCGACCGGCTACCTCCTCACTGTGGACATAGTCCAACAAAGGGCTTTAGAGTCAACATGAGTGAACTTTGGCTTAAGCAACCCAGACAGGATTTTACTCTGATATTTAGAAATAGAGGCATCTGTTTAATAATCCTACTGAAACTTGGGGGCAAATCTATCACATCACCTTCCTGCACTTTCGAGCTCACCTAAACGGAGCAAACAGGAACCTGAGTGGCCGCTAGGAGATCAGACTGTCCCTGCCAGTCGGGCAGCGGGTGCACAGAGCGAGGTGGGTGAGCTCCCCCCGGGCCATGCACGCCCTGCCTTTGCCCCCCACTGCTGTAACCCATGTAGGCTTTACTGTAGGCTGCATTTTCTTCCCTCTATAAGGCACAGAGAGTGGCCTAACAAGATGGGACTGGAGCAGACAGTCAATGAGGCTGGAGAGGACAGGGGTGAGAAGGGGCTTGCCAGCCAGGAGAGGTCTTGGTGAGGGGCCCGTCTTGCGCTCTCTTGGCTGCCACGGCCTCACGGTGTTGATCTCTGAGCTCTAGGGTCTCTGGGCTGCATCAGCTCCCTCCACTGTCCTGGATCACATCATCTTTTTATAAAGTGAGCCAGGACATCCCCAGGAGATGAATATTCTGAAAAGAAACTCGCAGGGACAAGAGCTGAGATTTCAGTGCTTACTTTATGGCAAGTGTGGTGCTGGGTTTGTCTCTTTTTTTTTCTGAGATGGAAGTCACATTCTTTTGTTTAATTTTCAAATTTTTAAGTCCTCATTAATTAACTGTTTTATACATAGTAGTTTGTATATGTCAATCCCAGTCTGCCAATTCATCCTACACCCCTGCCATCCTTCATCTTCACGTTTGTTCTCTATGTCTCTGTCTCTACTTCTGCTTTGCAAACAAGTTCATCTGTATCATTTTTCTAGATTCCACATATAAGCAATATTATATGATATGTGTTTTTCTCTTTCTGACTTACTTCACTCTGTCTGAGTCTCTAGGTCCATCCACATCTCTGCAAATGGCACAGTTTTGTTTCTTTTATGGCTAATATTCCACTGTATATATGTATCACATCTTCTTTATTCATTCCTCTGAGTTAGTCTTTCTTTCTTCCTTCTTCCTGCCTTCCTTTTTCTTTCTCTTCGTCTTCATCAACACCATCTTCATATTCTTTTTTTATTGAAGAACGTATCTATGAAATTTTATAGATGTGAAACTAGTAATAATGAGACCTGTACAATTAATTTCTTTTTACTTTATCTGGCCTGCTAAACATTGTTTAAGATTTCAGTGTTTCACTGTGTTAGCCAGCTGCTTGTGAAATTACATGGCTTTTTCATAGGTATTAAAGATGAAAGGAGGACTTCTTCTGGTATTTTTGGACTTCTATGAAGCTCTGGTTTTGTCACCAATATCCTGAGTCTCAATCTATTTCCAGAGTTGCAAACTAAGTGGAAGGCTTGAGACAGAAAATTTTGGGGTAAAATAACCTTAATGGTCCAACCAACTCTGCTCTTCCCTTTATCCTTGTCACATCGCCCAGCCTTCCTTGGAGTTAGATATGGCCAACTGTTAAATGTCTCAAAGGAATGTGAGCAGAAGTGCTGTGTGCCTTGCCAGGCCTGCACCTTAAGACCTGGGTCTGTCTCCTCCCCAGTCTCTTCCCCCTTCTCACCCACCAAGACCCTGACAAGGCAATGACTCAACCTTGATTAAGCAGATCATATCAAGGCCTAGGGAATGGAGGAGCAACAAAATGGAATGAAGTTGGATCCCTGAGTGATCACATGAGGCAGAACCAACCTGGACTGTTAACTGAAAAAGAACTAAGCTTCAGTCTTCTGAAACATATGGGATTATTGAGGGGTCTCTTTGTTACTCATCTATAGCCTTACTCTAAGTAATGCAGAAATTGATTCCAAAAGCATGGTATTGCCATTACAAAAACTCAAAATATATGTCATCGTCTCAGTGGTTAAGAGATAAAAAAACTGACATTCTTTACTGGAAAGCCAGTGTCCTTGTATGCGGAAGCAAAAACATTTGACAAGATTGTCATCTGCGATACTCTGAAGGACAGAACACTCGCCTACTAAGCCCCTAATTCCAGAGGAAGTAACTGTGTAAAATTCCATTGTCAATAAGTACTAGTTGCTCCTTCCTGTAAGATATTACAAGTGCAGGCAAGACGTGGCCAGATTACCGAGTATGACCAGAATTGTGGATTTTCACAGAGTTAGAAAAGTCAGTTGCTTCTTTACTCAAAACAAGAAGAGAAAATTGTAGTTGTTCAAAGCATTTTTCAAAGGTTCATTAAAACTACTCAGCCAAACAAAGCGCCAGGACTGTGCCAAAGATGAGACTGAGGGTTTAAGGGTTTGTAACGCAGCCTGTATTTCAGATGGACGCAAGGTGCGTGTGTGTGTGTGCTCATTCTCGTCCGACTCTGAGACGTCATGGGCTGTAGCCCGACAGGCTCCTCTGTCTGTGGGATTTTCCAGGCAGGTGGGCTGCCGTTTCCTCCTCCAGGGGATCTTCCCAATCCAAGGACTGAACTCGAGTCTCCTGTGTCTCCTGTCTCGGCAGGCGGATTCTTTGTCACCAAGCTACCTGGAAGCCCTGGACTTGAGGAGCCGTCATTAAAATGAGAGAGAAAAGCACTTATTGACCAAGGAAGCAAAGAAATAAAGCAGCTTGAAGAGCTATGTTCAGAGAAGAACTTGGGAATGGTGACTGGCTCATGGAACTGACCGAAACCTTCTCAGTTTTACAAGCATTGTCAAAAAAAAAAAAAAAAAGAAGCCTCCTAGTGTCAAGCGTTGAAGGCATAAAGGAACCCTTGGACCCCAATGTCTGCACCAGCAGGAAGCTGACTACGAAGTCTGCTTAGCTCCAAAACTTAATCCAGAGTTCAGATGTTATGAGAGAGGAGGATAGATAAAGAAGAAGCTCCCAGAAGACAAGGCCATCCACCTTGAAGGAAATTAGCCACATCTCTTCCATACTCTTTTCCACTTCCTGCCAGCTTGGCCACTGCTCATTCATTTTCATTGCCCAGTAGTGTTTCGTTGTAAGAATATGCCATAATTTATTTATCCGTTCTATCATTGGTAGCTATTTAGATTGTCTCTTGTTTTTTGCTATTATGTTCGGAACATTCTTTTACACGTTTCTTGGTGCACATGTGGACAGATTTCTCTGGCGTACGTTCTTAGGCGTGCAATTGATGAGTCATAAAGTACTCAATAGTGCCAAACTCTCTCAAAGTAGTTGTAGCAATTATTCTCCCTCCTGCACCGTATTTGTGGTCCCTTTGTTTCTTACGCTTATCTATACTTGTTATTTTAAGATTTTTTTAAAATTTCACTTATTTATTTATCTGGCTGTGTTGGGTCTTAGTTGCAGCAAGCAGAGTCTCCCTGGCGTCACGCAGGTGGGACCTGCCTTGCGGCCCTTGGGCTCTCTAGTTGTGGCAGGTGGGTTCAGCAGGTGTGGCGCATGGACTTAGTTGTTCTAAGACATGTGGGATCTTAGTTCCCCACCAGGGATCGAACCCATGTCCCCTGCATTGCAACGCAGATTCTTAATCACTGGACCACCAGGGAAGTCTCAGTTACTTTCAGATATTTTAATTTTGCTGATCTGTTGGATGAACAATGGTGTCTTACTGGGGCTTCAGTCACACTTGGGCCTTCAGCCTCATTCACATGAGGTTAACTATTTTGGCATACTGTTTATTGGCCATTTGTATTTTCCCTTTGGTGTCCATTAAAGGGGCACCAAAGCTTTTCCATAGAGCTGTTGGGTTTTCTATCTCTTTCATGTTAACTCTTAAGAATACTTCTTTGTAACAATCACTTACATAATGTTGCAAATATTGTCTCTCATTTTATGGCTTATCTTTTCGCTGTTTATCTGGTCTTTGGTGAACAGAGGTACTAAATTTTAATGTGGTTGAGCCTCAGTTTTTTCCATTCCTCACTGTGTATCCCTCTCTATCTGTGGTTCGCGTTCAGGATCTCTGAGAGATGATTTACTAGCTGGCCAAGCACAGTGCGAAGCAGTGCGGTGGATGATCCTCTCATGTGAGACCACCGCTTAGGTCCCGGGAGCCCATGGATGTCTGCTTGAGGATCAGTGCCCATCTCTGGCCCATCTGGAGTCCCTAAGATAGGGAGTACCGATTAAAACCGTAAGCGATGGGACAGGAGGAAATGAGACACTGGATAAATATTCAAATCGAGAAATACTACTCACTGACAGTAAAACTCTTAATAATCTATATCTAGAAACGAGAAAATAAACAACAGAAAACAGAAATTTTATCATTCTATGGAAATTGATATCTCAATTATTTGGTGATTGAATACATAATAATAATAATCCATCCTAAAAACTGTGGCTTGCAGAGAGCTTATTGATTAAATTATGTGACTCCCGAGTCCATGGGGTCACTCAATCAGACACTACTGAGAGACTTCACTTTCCCTTTTTACTTTTTACTTTCGTGCATTGGAGAAGGAAATGGCAACCCACTCCAGTGTTCTTGCCTGAAGAATCCCAGGGATGGGGGAGCCCCATGGGCTGCCGTCTATGGGGTTGCACAGAGTCGGACACGACTGAAGCGACTTAGCAGCAGCAGCAGCCAGGAAGTAATAAGCTTAAACCTTCATATAAGTATGTTGAAATGATAATTACAATTGCCATCTAAAGGTAGAAGTCCAAAGTCTAGAAAAATGAGAGTCAGTGAATGCAGATTCGCCTGTGTTCCTTCAGGAAATCTCCAAGAGAACCTGACTGGATGGACATGAACACTCCTGTCACCCCAGGCCGCTCTGTTTCAGTTTTAGAAAATCACTTACTCCTACCAAAGGTTCAGACAAGGAGAGGAGCTGATGGGGACTTGTGTGGAGAAAATTGCTCCGTGGGCAAAATCCAGAGAGCCAGCATATCATGAGTTTATCCAACACACAAGCATTTATCATATGCCTGCCATGTGACAGATACTCCAGTGGATACAAAGTTGAAGACAGAGTCCCTGTATCAGTTAGGACTCTGCCGGTTACAAGTCACCCTTACTTATGCAAGTGGAAGTTGAGAGGTAGGGCAGGCTTTGGGGTTTAATTATTCAGGGGCTCCTAGGTCACCTCCGCTCTATGCATGGGCCTCCTCTTCAAGATTGTCTTCCCACATTGTGACAAATGACTCTTCTAGATACCAGGACTTACAAAAGAGAGGACAGCTTTTATGAAGATTCGCTTTTAAAAGCATAGACCCTTTTTTCCCAGAATTACCCAGCAAAGTTCACCTTATTTTCCAGTGGTGTGATCAGGTCACATGCTCCTTTCAAAACCAATCCCCATATGGAAAGAAATGTCAAGCACTGACTGGTTCTAAAACCCAGGCCTAAGCAGGATAGGATTACAACTAGGCAATAAAAGTCCCTCTCTTTAGCTAGAGGGGTGGGGGGGTGGGGGTCATCTTTCCCCTAAGCTAATGGACCAGAGAGTAAATGCCTGATTAAAAATAAGGGTACAATTAGGGAATGGCAGAAAGGATGCCGTGCCATCTTTCTATTACAGTCTCCATCTGCAAGGAGCTTACATTTTGGGAAGACAGGATTATTATCTACTCATAATGAAAAATGATATGAGAGACACAAAGTGCAATGGGAGACTAGAGGAGACCATTTATCCTGATAATACCTGAGGGAACAGGGAGCTGGCTTTGTAGAGATGCATTTTCTAAGGATGCTGAAGTAGAAATTCATGAAGGGTGTTGGATCCAAAACGTAGGAAGGCAAGTGTGGTTTAGAGGAAGGAGGCAGGAAGTTAGTTAGATTCATAATACATTGAAACAATCAAGTAAAAATATCTGGAGAAAATTTAGGACCAGACAGGGATGGAGAGGTTGTGTTGGAAGCCATTAGTATAAGAGACATGATAGTAAGAGGTACATTTTATTGCATGTGTGTGTGTGTGTGTGTGTAAATCTCTCAGTTATGTCCAACTCTTTGTGACTCCGTGGACTGTAGCTTGGCAGGCTCCTCGTCCATAGGATTCTCCAGGCAAGAACATTAGAGTGGGTTGCCATTCCCTTCTCCAGGGGATCTTCCCAACCCAGGGATCCACTCAGGTCTCCTGCATTGCAGGCAGATTCTTTACTGTCCGAGCCACCAGGGAAGCCCACGTATATATTACATATACATTTTATTTTATTATATATTATTTATATATTAAATATTATATATTTGTCAGACCGATTCTAAACACTTTGTTGATATTGTTTCTTTTGATTCTCACAATCCAGTACAGATGTTCTCATCTCGATTTTACTAAGAAGGCAATTGACATTCAAAAGAGTAACTTACCAAGGCCATCCATGTGCTCAATAGATGAATAGGATTCAACCCAGATAATTCAGGGGTCTGGGTGCTGGAGCTATGAATATAGATGAGGTTATTCAGAAACGTGTTTCCAGTCCTCATCTCCAAATGCAGTGATCCTCAATTTATATGGATACCTTGACTTTTTAGTAGTATATTTTTTCTAAAGTATTTTGTCGTCATAGGTTTCCCCCACCCCTAACATTACCTTCTGACTACAAGCAGCTCAGCAAGCCAAAGCAATAAGAAAAAGTATGAGTATTATCTCATTTAACAACAAGTTTCAAGGTAGGGCAGCTCCAGGATTGATTAGTCCAGCAACTCCATCTCATCAAGAACCTCGGTTATTTCCATTCATTGTGTATCTAAAGCACGTTCAGTTGGGTTCTTAAGCTAACTCATCTGAAAGATGAAAGGCTAGCTTTCAGATTTTAAGATCTAGAGGTGGTAATACATCTAGACCTGCCAACACCCAAGCGGAAAGGTCAGGCCCTCTCTTCTAATGTGTCCATTTTGAGTCATGAAGAAACCTTTCCCCAAAGTCACCTGTCAGATTGGTCCTCACGTCTTGCCCAGAACTGTTTCACACACCCATTCCTCACCAATCACTAGTGAAGTCACTAGCAAAGAGAACAGGGTTACCTAACTGGCTTAATGAAGTACACGACCCCATCTGTGATGGATTAACAGAAATAAATAAAATATTAGGGTTCCCTTAGAAAGGAGAAAGCAGTGGAGGATGGGACAGGGGCTAGTGGTAGGAAGATGAAGATGGCAAGAAAGACCTTGAATAGCCAATCAACATGTCTGCTGCATCTTCATCTGTAATACAGCATGCATTCTCAATAGCAATGATATCCTCCCAAGAGAGTAAAATATTGATTGGGGTGGGACTTTATTCCTTTCCTGTGTAAAACCTAAGTATGCAGATATGCATAAACACATGAATATACAGTGTATCTTCTATGCTATTAATGGACTTCCCTGGTGGCTCAGACTGCAATGCAGGAGACCTGGGTTCCATCCCTGAGTCTGGAGATCCCCTGGAGAAGGAAATGGCTCCCCACTCCAGTATTCTTGCCTGCAGAATTCCTTGGAGAGAGGAGCCTGGCGGGCTGCTGTCCACTGGGTCGTAAAGAGACGGACACGACTGAGCAACTAACGCATGCTGTTAATGTTTCATAGTGGGAGTAGATTAAAGGGAAAGATTTCTAAAAGGCTCCTGTGGAGCGGGAGTGGGGTGGTAATAGTGAAAAAAAAAAGGGGGGGGGGGACAGACACTGAGATGTATCACTGTGTCATTATTCAGAACTGGAGGCTCTACTCAAGAGGGAAGGGATTTATGTATACTCACAGCTGATTCACTTTGTTGTACAGCAGACACTAAGACAGCATTGTAAAGCAATTATACTCCGATAATAAAATAAAATTAATTATTAAAAAAGTATTTGGAAGCTCCTTGAGAAAAAGTTGTCCTGAAATCCTTCTGTGTAGCAGAAGGCAACGATACTCTGACCTCTCAGGGCCTTCTATCTCTCTTTGGTCCAGTTCGATAAATATAATAACAGCCACTGTTCATGGAATCTTTTATTTATGTCATTCACTCTGCTGAGTACTTCACAGGCATTAACTGGTTAAATCCTCATAACAATCTAGCAAAATGAATCCTATTGTTATTCTCATGTGACAGATGAGGAAACTGAGACATGGGAAGACTAAATAATTTTCATAAGAAAGTGGTTGAATGAGGATTAGAAAAAAACTACTCAGTACGGAAAATAACAAAACGGAAAACTTTCACAGTAGCACAGGACTGTAAAAATGTAAGCTGAAACCAACATTGCAATTTTAATAAACAATGAAAAATTACAATTATTTTGTGATCTTTAAACATTTTTGTCAAAACTTTAAAATTTCTCTTACTGTCAGTTGTAAATATATAGGGAGATGAAAAAAAGAGCAAAGCTAATATTTATTTAGTACGTTGTAATTTAAAACATTAAGAACAAAAGTGCTTATTTGTTTGTAAGAAACAGATGCAGACTAGTTTGAACGGTGCCCGCCTTCACGTCGCACAGCGGCTGAGCACCTTTTCTCTGCCTTGGTGAGCTGTCATGCTCTTTCGAAGGGTAGATTAGCTTCCGGTACTTGATCCTTTGAGCTTTCCATGTTGTGAAACTCTTCCAAGAGTACCTGCAATATGAGGATTTTTCCCAGAGTCAGTTCCTCTGAAATATCATCTTTTCGTCACAGTTCAGTTCAGTTCAGTTCAGTCGCTCAGTCGTGTCCGACTCTTTGCGACCCCATGAATCGCAGCACGCCAGGCCTCCCTGTTCATCACCATCTC
>SJYT01069006.1:0-12857 GCA_006410635.1 Cephalophus harveyi | reverse complement strand
GCCCACTTGACTTCACATTCCAAGATGTCTGGCTCTAGATTAGTGATCACATCATCATGATTATCTGGGTCGTGAAGATCTTTTTTGTACAGTTCTTCTGTGTATTCTTGCCATCTCTTCTTAATATCTTCTGCTTCTGTTAGGTCCATACCATTTCTGTCCTTTATCGAGCCCATCTTTGCATGAAATGTTCCCTTGGTATCTCTAATTTTCTTGAAGAGATCTCTAGTCTTTCCCATTCTGTTGTTTTCCTCTATTTCTTTGCATTGATCGCTGAGGAAGGCTTTCTTATCTCTTCTTGCTATTCTTTGGAACTATGCATTCAGATGCTTATATCTTTCCTTTTCTCCTTGGCTTTTCACTTCTCTTTTCGTCACAACCACTGTTTTTCCTACTTTGCCTTCACTGAATCCTCTGACTGCATCCACAGTCTTGAATGGTGGCATGGTTGGCTGTTTATCCACAAGCTCACCTGTGTTCAGAGTTATCACTCTTCATTTCTTTAGTGCATTTTCATTTCTGTTGGCTGATTCCCTCTTTCAATTATCTATCTTTGCAAAATGTCACGTAGGTTTATTGCTAGGAGATAAGGGGGCAGCTCAGCACATGCTTTCTGTCTATGTGTAAATGTTAACAGATGGGCCAGGACCAACAGCAGAGACAGAATGTGAAAGAACTGATGTGGTAAGTCACTGATGATAGGCACATCTGTGTTTATGCAGTGATTTGTGCACCAAAGTGTATACTTTGTGTAATGGCTTCCAGTTAATATCCTGTGGCAACTGAAAGTTGAGTTGTGTTGTGGGGAGACTGGTGTTACTTAACTAAACCATGGTAACTGCAATCCATGCATATCAGAACCATGCAAAGTGAGAACTTCCTGTATATACAAGGTAGGCAGATGTATCTAGGTGTCCATGGATACCCAGGTCTCCCCATGTAGCCATCACCCAATTTCAGCCGTTATCAACTCATGGCCAATCTTGCTTCATAACACCCTCACTGACTCTCCCCTTCCTGCACTATTTTGAAGCAAATCCCAGACATCTCATCATTTCATACATAAATATCTATTTGTAATTGAAAATGGGGGTTTGAACCCAGTTCTGTCAAATTTCAGAGACTGAACTCTTAACAATTACACTCTATTGCTTCCTGGAGAAGGTAGTAGACCCAGAAAAGTGGAATGGCGTATTGACAGTATTTGTTTTTTTTCACCTTGACAACACCCCTTTTCACCCTGTGAAGTATTATTGTCTTGATTTTTTCTGATGAGGAAACTGAGGCCCAGAGGAGCAGCGTAACCTGCCCAAGATCACACAGAGAATGAGGAACTGAATCAGGCTTTAAGTTCAGATTTTCTGATTCCACATCCCATTCTCTTTCCCATACATCACAAGTGCCCTTCAAGGTGGTTTTTAAACTTTAATCATTGAACTTCTCCTGTGCCTAACATCTTGTGCCACTTTGCCCCCAGCCACGGCCAAGAACTTCAGAAACCACATATTACTCCCTTCTCTCTGTACATCCAGTTTTTTTTTTTTTTTTTTTTTAATTTTCTTGGCAGCAATGCATAGTGTGTGGGATCTTAGTTCCCTCACCAGGGTTGAAGGCTACACTGTTGCATTGGAAGTGCCAAGTCTTAACTACCGGATCACCAGGGAAGTCCCCATACCTCCACTCTTCCTGGAATGTGCTTTCAGTGGCAAAACGAAAAGACAAACAAGGGGGCTTCCTCAGTGGCTCAGTGGTAAAGAATCCACCCGCCAGTTCAGGAGACACAGGAAGATCCCACATGGCTCGGAGCAACTAAGCCCATGTACCATAACTACTGAGCCCGTGCTCCAGTGTTGCAGGAAGGGGAAGCCCTTCCAGGGCCCAAAACTGGGCTCTTGTCTAACACTTGGAAATGAATTGTCCGAGGAGACGCATGTGCTGACAAAGCAAGAAATTTTATTGGAAAGGGCGCCCAGGTGGAGAGCAGTGGGGTAAAGGAACCCAGGCGAACAGGCCCGCCACGTGGCTCGCAGTTTTATGGTGTTTGGGATTAGTTTCCGGGTTATCTTTAGCCA
Organism: Cephalophus harveyi; assembly: GCA_006410635.1. Lineage (NCBI taxonomy): Eukaryota > Metazoa > Chordata > Mammalia > Artiodactyla > Bovidae > Cephalophus > Cephalophus harveyi. Next base: position 10,785 of record SJYT01069006.1, on the reverse strand, counting down.
ATGGTTCTGATTCAGTCCATCCTGGTGGTGCACGCCTTGCTCAGCCAAGATGGATGCCAGCAAGGAGGATTCTGGGAAGTGGTCGGACATGTGGTGTCTCCTTTGGACCTTTCCCAAACTCTTCCGGTGGGTGGTGGCTTATTAGTTCGGTGTTCCTTACCAGGACTTCCTGTCTGTCGTAAAACTTCCTGTCAAACGGTTACTATGGTGCCTGGTCAGGGTGGATGGTTTCAGAGTGCTTCCCCTAACACTAGGGCCCGGGAGCCACAGCTGCTGAGCCCATGAGCCGTAACTACACGTGGGAGGTCTCGCCCTAGAGTCCGTGCTCCACAGCAAGAGGAGCCCCCGCAGTGGGCAGCCCGTGCACCGCGACGCAGGTAGCCCCCGTTCACCACAGCCAAGAAAGCCCGTGCTCAGCAAGGACGCCCAGCACGGCCAAAAGCAGTAAATAAATAAAAGTACATAAAGAAAGAAAATCGAGAGGGAAGTCGCTCAGTCGTGTCCGACTCTTTGCGACCCCATGGACTGTAGCCTTCCCGGCTCCTCAGTCCATGGAATTTTCCAGGCAGGAGTACTGGAGTGGGTTGCCATTTCCTTCTCCAGGGGATCTTCCTGACCCAGGGGTTGAACCCGGGTCTCCCGCATCGCAGGCAGATGCTTTACCGTCTGAGCCACCCGGGAAGCCTAAAATTACATAAAAACAACAACAAACAGGGACTCAGCACAACCCCCGTGCAGGTGTAGTCGTCCCCCCGCCACCGACCCCCCACCCGAATCCCGATCCCCACGGGCACTGAACCCGTTGCCAGGGCCACACTTGCTATGGGCCCAGGAGCCTGGTCTGTCAACCACCTCCTCCTCCACAGGCATCTTCTTTGCTTCGGACTCCAAGAAAAGTCCCATGGAGCAGCTTACTGGACGGAAACCAGCCATGCCCCCACCTGTAGGCCTCACTGGGGCCTGAGATTAAACCACTCTCTGCTTCCTGCTATAAAGCCTCAGCTCTGGATGGTAGCATTTCTCCCGCTGAGGCTCCGGCAAAGGCAGGAACTGCTGGAGTTCTCTAAAAACTGTGGAAGCAGCAGAGAAGAGAAAAAGGAGAAGGGGAGGGAGAAGAGGAAAGAGAGAAGACGCCCTACCTGGCAGTTGAATGGCACCTCCCTGAACCCTGCCACCAGTTCTAATGGGACGTGCTGGGTTCCAGCTCCTAAGTGCTGAGAGAACAGGCCTGATCATGGCCTCGGAGGCTCGCTTTCTTTTCTACTACAGCTTTCTGATCTCCCTGTGAGCCTTTGTTCTATTCTAGATGGCAAACATCTTTTCTCTCCTGCTCCTGGAGAGAGTCAAGAAGGGCAGGGTCCTTTCAACCCCTTTCAGCTTCAGTTCCCCAACAACCTCAGAAGTGACTTTGGGTGTGGCTGGGACAAGGATATTTAAGGAAGGAAGTAGGAGGTTCCAAGAACAGAGGGACTGAGAGCTGCCAGAAGAAGGAAGAAGTGGATGGTTCAGTTTAATGTTAGTACAAGGCACCCCTTACATACAGCATCCTATTGATAGAAATGGACAGTTGCTATTTTGTCTGCCCAGATTCAGCTCCATCCCCATCCCCACCACCCAAATCCTTATTTTTGGTAACTGCTACTGCTAAGTCACTTCAGTCGTGTCCAACTCTGTGTGACCCCATAGACAGCAGCCCACCAGGCTCCACTGTCCCTGGGATTCTCCAGGCAAGAACACTGGAGTGGGTTGCCATTTCCCTCTCCAATGCATGAAAGTGAAAAGAGAAAGTGAAGTCGCTCAGTCGTGTCTGACTCTTCGAGACCCCATGGACTGCAGCCTACCAGGCTCCTCCGTCCATGGGATTTTCCAGGCAAGAGTCCTGGAGTGGGTTTGGTTGGTCATAACTTTCCTTCCAAGGAGTAAGCATCTTTTAATTTCATGGCTGCAATCACCATATGCAGTGATTTTGGATACCAGACTAGAGACAATTCTAAAAGAAGGCTGATCTCCCAACTCTACTCCTGGCACTCTGCCAAATTGCCTCCTGCTGCTGCTAAGTTGCTTCAGTCGTGTCCAACTCTGTGCAACCCCATAGACAGCAGCCCACCAGGCTCCCCCCATCCCTGGGATTCTCCAGGTAAAAACACTGGAGTGGGTTGCCATTTCCTTCTCCAATGCATGAAAGTGAAAAGTGAAAGTGATGTCACTCAGTCGTGTCCGACTCTTAATGACCCCATGGACTTCAGCCTACCAGGCTCCTCTGTCCATGGGATTTTCCAGGCAAGAGTTTTGGAGTGGGGTGCCGTTGCCTTCTCCTAAAGATGGGTAAAACCTGGTCCTACCCTCAAAGAAATAAAGTCTGCAAGAAAATGAGACCTTTACAACCCACTTTAAAGAAAGAAAACAAGGATGCAAGAGATACAAATAAAATTCTGCGGGATTCACAGCAGAGGACAGACCGCAGTTGTGCCCGAGGTCAATCCATTCCCAGCTCTGAGGGCTGCTTGAGTATGTGAATTAATGCCCAGTCTTCCACAGTCCATTTGGGCTTTCATGGTCACTGCCATTTACTAAGGTACAACCCGCCATTATCACAACCCTGAACAGAAACCTAAAGCTGCAAGCTTCGACCATTGTTTGCAGAACTCGGTTTTGTTTGTAACCCTGCCCACTCATATTTACAGTTATCCTGAAACCTTTGCTGGGAACAGCCCTGCCCCACTACCATTCCTAACCGATGCCCGCCGCCTAATCGGTCAGACGCCATTACTTTCTGCTACACCCAAGGTGAGGCTGCAGCTGAGTTGGGAGTGAAAGAAAGTAAGCGTGGATATTTATTTTCCAGGCATCAATCAAGGGAAATGAGTTTGCAAGTGCCATTTGTAAGCTGTTTGCAAAATGTGCTGTATATTCAATTGTTTATTCTTCAAGGCTAAGACAGTGGTTTTCAACCTTCTCTTTCCACTCTAGGCTAGGCAAAATAGACCACAGCCAGTCAACCCCATCCTTTCTCACATACCAATGGTAAAATAACTCAGGAATACTATTGAGGGGCCACTGTGAACTGTATTTTGGGGAATTAAGTGTCAATGTGCTTTAGCAATCAGGGCATGCATGATTCATGTTCAAATAACAATGCATAATTGTTTTTAGGTGTAATTATTGGAAAATTAGAGGCCAAAAAATGCAGTTGAAGCAAATATGCAACAATAATTGCTTCAAGGCTAACCACACAAATCACAATTAACATGATAATGATGAAGCTAAGTTAACAATACATTATAATTAAAGCAAGAATGACAACAATGGAAGACCTTGACCCAAATGTGACAATACAAGCAATAGGCTAATGACAAAGCACTGGTCCAGAGATGGTCAAGTGGGGACAAGTCTCCATCAGAGTTTTCCTTGAAAGCCAGGCTTCATGATGAGATGCTAACTCAGAAATTAGAAATCCTCAATAAGAACTGATATCTCATTGATTCTGGCTTATGAATTCCAAATTAGATTATCTTTTGATAATTCACTTTTCAAACTACTAGAGAGTAGGTCTTAGATGTACATGAAAACCTGAGTGTACATATTTGTAAATAGTTCGTCTGAAAGGACTAAAGGAAAGACTTGCTTTCTTGGGTCCATTTGAGATTGGCCTTGGGTAGCTTTGAGAATCAGTGTTTGGAAGGCTCTGAATTATTATTATTACAGCTGAATTATTTTTTACCAGGAGCAAAATATGAGATCTGAGAGCCNAAAACCTGAGTGTACATATTTGTAAATAGTTCGTCTGAAAGGACTAAAGGAAAGACTTGCTTTCTTGGGTCCATTTGAGATTGGCCTTGGGTAGCTTTGAGAATCAGTGTTTGGAAGGCTCTGAATTATTATTATTACAGCTGAATTATTTTTTACCAGGAGCAAAATATGAGATCTGAGAGCCAGGGACATTTATTCCACCTCTCTTGACTTCTATAATAAGAGTTTGCCAGGACCTCAGAAGGAAGGGGCCTGGGAGAAGGAAATGGCAACCCACTCCACTGTTCTTGCCTGGGAAATCCCATGGACAGGGGAGCCTGGCTGGCTATAGTCCATGCAGTTGCAAAAAAGTTGAACACAACTTAGTGACTGACACAACAATAGGAGGAACAGAAGTGTTCCAAGCTGAACCTCCCAGTTAAGTTAGCACAGAGGTTAATGTGACCTGGAAGTTTTTCACATTTCCTGATTATAACACAAACCTCCTCAAAGCAATGAAGATGGATGCTGGTGACTAAGAGAAGAGTTATAATTTATTTGTGGCTAAAAAATTAAGTGAAGGAAAGACTAGGGAGTAGTTGGCCAGAAAGCACAGAGTACCAGTTTCCAAAGGGTACGATGCTTTGGTATTTCTGCCTTAGAAAATAACACTCCACAGTTGCATAACACTTTTAACCTTTGAAAACATATTTGCATATGTTACTTATGTTACATATGTTATGTTTCCAGTGAGGGGTATAATTTAAATCTCAGGTGTTTGGAGGCTGTTTGCAGCTTTCTGACCTCCTTTGCCCTTCCTCTTTCCGCCAACACTCTACTTCCTTCTCCTTGAGTTCACATCCTTCTTAATACAGCTTTTCTTTCTTGTTCTTTCTGCTCAGTTTCTCAGAGGTTGCTTTAGAAGCTGGCCCAGGCCTTGCTTACTCTTGAAATGAACCTGTAGGACTTCCCAGTGTTACTAAGAGTTACAGAGGTGGCTGATCCTGGAATCAAAGTCTAATTCAATCTAGATCTTTTGGTATCTCTTTAAAAAATCAAAATATTTGACTTTTTGGTGTGTTAAAAAGCAAACATTCACTGAGGAAATTTAAGAACCCTATTGGCTTTATCCAGGGATTCATGAATTGGATAGCAGCCCATCCAGCAATTAGAAAGGAACACTAAGGATCATACCAAATAGAAGGTTTTTATAGGTAGATGGGGGCAGGGAAAAGAAAGGACAATTACCACATCTTTCTTTGGGGATGGAAAGGGTCTATCGGGTGGATTTCCATACTACTGCTGACCAGGAAATTGCAGATGGACTGAGGCTGCAGTTAGATAGGTATTGAGTTTTACTTTGGTGATGTGCGTTCAGTGCAAGTGACTCCATTTGGGTCCTGTTTTTTTTTTGTTTGTATTGTTTTTGATAAGTGAGTCAGATAGAAGTCTTCACTCCTGGATGATGATCCTAGTAAGTGGGTTTATGAATTGTGAGTGACTCGTGCATAGCATAGCCTGTCCCCTGACTCCACCTCACTGAGGCAGCCAGCACCAGCTCGAGTGTCTCTTTCTTATGAAACCTACAGTTCAGTAATTGGGGGACTGCTATGGCTTGGGCTGTGGGGGCCCCCCTGCCCATACTTGTGTTGAAGCCGTAACCCCCAGTACCTCAGAATGTGATCTTATTTGAAGATAGGGTCTTTAAAGTTAGGCAATCAAGTTAAAATGAGCTCAATAGGGTGGGCCCATATCCAAAAAGACTGGAGTCATTTTCAAATGGGAAATTTGGACAGAGACAGACTCAAATAGAGGGACAAAATGTGAAGAGACACAGGGAGAAGCCAAGCCAGTAAGAGAGGCTTGGGACAGATGTTTTCTTCACAGGAGACAACCCTGCCAACACTTTGGTCTCGGACTTCCAGCCTCCAGAATCCCTAGCAAGTTAATACAGGGGGCAACAGAGCCAAGGAGACTGACTTTGCTACCTCCTCAAAGAATTATTTTAGGAATTAAATAAGTTAACTTAAGGAGATAAAAGACCTATTCTCAGAAAACTATAAGACACTGAAGAAAGAAATAGAAGACACATAAACAGATGGCAACATGTACTGTGTTTGGGGACTGGAAGAATGAACATCGTGAGAATGATCCTGCTCCTACTGCCGAAGTCAATCTACCAATTCCGTTTAATCCCTACCAAAATACCAATGGCGTTTTCCACAGATGTAGAACACATATTTCAGAAAATTGTGTGGAAACACAGAAGAGCCTGGGTAGCCAAAATAATCTTGAGAAAGGACAGACCTGGAGGCATCAGCTCCCTAAACTCGGACTACCCTACAAAGCTGTGATAATCAAAGCTTTATGGGAGCGGCGCAAAAACAGACACACAGATAAATGGAACAGAGTAGAGAGCTAAGAGATAAACCCACATACTTATGGTTAATTGATCTATGACAAAGGAAGCAAGAGTGTACAATGGAGAAAAGACAGTCTCTTCAATAAGGGGTACTGGGAAACTGGACAGCTACATGCAAAAGAATAAATTAGAACATTTTCTCACACCATATACAAAAATAAACTCAATATGGATGAAAGACCTATGTGTAAGACTGGATACTATAAAACTCTCAGAGGAAAACATAGGCAGCATACTCTATAACATAAATTTTTATTTTTTAAGTGTCTTTAAAAGAGCCTAAGTTTTTAATTTTGATAAAGTCCAATTTATCAACTTTTCTTTGGTCACCTAGTAGCCCTCTCAGTTATTAGCTAGACTGTCTTGGTACAGCAGAGTTTGTGTTTTAAGTGACCCTTATTCTACTTAGTTTGCTATTGTTTAGTTGCTAAGTTGCATCCAATTCTTTGTGACCCCATGGACTGTAGCCCGCCAGGCTCCTCTGTCCATGGGATTTCAGGCAAGAGTACTAGAGTGGGTTATCATGACCTCCTCCAGAGGATCTACCTGACCCAGGCATCAAACCCACGTCCCTTATGTCTCCTGCATTAGCGGGTGGGTTCTTTACCACTGAGCCACCTGGGAAGCCCCATTCTACCTAATAATGGCCCCCAAAAGTAGTGATGCTGGCAATTTGGATGTGCCAAAGAGAAGTCATAAAGTGCTTCCTTTAAGTGAAGAGATGAAAGCTCTTGCGTTAATAAGGAAAGAAAAAAATCACATGCTGAGGTTGGTAAGATCTATGATAAGAACCAATCTTCTATCTGAAATTTTAGAGAATCAGTGGCACTTGTTGTCACACTTTAAATTGTACAAGTTACGGCCACCGTGCATGATGAGTGCACAGCTAAGACAGAAATGGTATTAAGTGTGTACAGTTTTGAAAGACACTCACAGACACACACACACGATATCCTTAAAAAGCACCAATTACTATGCACAAGGACCCCCAGTGTGTTGTTAGTTGGAAGAACATAACACATCTCATTTTCCAAAACCCCAAAGGGCAAAGACTTACTAACACTAGCCTTGTTTGGGCAAAAATTCAACCCTCTACTAGAAAGACAGGTAAACACGGCCAGAATCATTTTGTGAAGCATTTGATTTCTTAGAAATCTGATCGTTCGCAGAGGAGGAGGCAATGTCTGTGTCCTCACTGCTCTAAAGAGAGAACCTTTCCTTCCTGTCTTGCAAAGTTCAGCTTTTCAATCTTGTTTTGCAGTCCCAGTTGCCTGACCTAAGCCCAAAGCAAGTGGCAAGCATTTCACACCAGCTGGTGAATTCGTCATCACCACCTCCCTTCAGAGTCATCGGGGGAACCTCCCTATCAGTGTGAACACCTTGACCCCACCACATCCCCACTGACTCAGAATCTGTGGAACCATTCGGTATTTATGAAGTACTCATTGTGCCAGAGGGAGGCAGCTGTTCAGATATGACTATGACTTTGTTATTATTCTCAAGCAGCTTTGTCCAGTAGGGAAGATAAGAAATGTATACAGTTTGCCCAAATCACAGCATGAAGTTAACAAGAGCATGGTGCTGTCACAACAGTCAGACAAAATCTTGAGATAAGCTGAATCCAACCCAACCGCAGGCATGAATTTAATAACTTGAAGAGGTGTGGCCTGTCACATGGTCTAGGGAACATGGAATTCTGCCAACTCCAGTCAAGGAATAAAGTTAAGGAGAGGTTTAGAAAAACTTCCCTGCAGATAGAGAGGCTGTGATGGAAGGCTCTTCATGCCTGATGGGAAGACGTGATAGACCTGAGACTCAAGGACCGGCCAGTTCCCACTGGGGGAAGGAAGTGAACCACAGACACGATGATTCACTGCCCAGCGACCCGGATGGATCCTAAGGGTGGAGCCGGCACTCTTACTTTACGTCGTGGTCACAGGCTTTACCCAGAGACTCGTACGTCTGTCAGCTCTTTAAACCCCCGTGCGGTCATGGGCAGTAAGTGTGCTCTGCGGGGGCAGGGGGAAGCAGAGGCCCAGAGCCGTGAAGGGAGAGGTAAGAAGAGGTAGAAAGCAAAGGGACTCCCCTCGTGGCCCAGGGGTTAAGGAGCCCCCTGCCAATGCAGGAGACATGGATTCGATCCCTGATCCAAGAAGATCGCACATGCCTCGGAGCAACTACGCCCGTGCACCACAGCTACGGAGCCTGTGCTCTAGAGCCTGGAGTAGCAACCGCCGAAGCCCGAGTGCCTAGAGCCCGTGCTCCACAACAAGACAAGCCACAGGAACGAGAAGCCGGCTGACTGCAACTGGAGAGTGACTCCCCCTCACCTCAACTAGAGAAAGCCTGCGTAGCAACAGAGACCCAGCGCAGCCAAAAATAAATAAAATAAATTAAAAAAAAGTTTAAGCATTAGAAACAGGGCTTCCCTGGTGGCTCAGTGATAGAGTCTGCCTGCCAGCGCAGGAGACACAGGTTCAGTCCCTGGTCTGGGTAGATCCCCATGCCAAGGAGCCACTAAGCCCGTGCACCACAGCTCTCTAGAGCCCGGGAGCTGCAATGACTGAGCCCATGAGCCACAACCGTTCAAGCTCGAGCTCCCTAGAGCTCTCGCTCTGCAATGAGAGAAGCCGCCACAATGCGAAGTCTGTGTACTGCGACTAGAGCGTAGCCCCTGCCTGCCACCACTAGAGAAGAGCCTGCTCAGCAATGAGGACCTGCACGGCCCAAATAAATAAAACTATTTAAAAAAAAAAAATGACCGCAGTTGTGCCCGAGGTCAATCCATTCCCAGCTCTGAGGGCTGCTTGAGTATGTGAATTAATGCCCAGTCTTCCAAAGTCCATTTGGGCTTTCATGGTCACTGCCATTTACTAAGGTACAACCCGCCCTTATCACAACCCTGAACAGAAACCTAAAGCTGCAAGCTTCGACCATCGTTTGCAGAACTCGATTTTGTTTGTGACCCTGCCCACTCATACTTACAGTTGTCCTGAAACCTTTGCTGGGAACAGCCCCGCCCCACTACCATTCCTAACCGATGCCCGCCGCCTAATCGGTCAGACGCCATTACTTTCTGCTACACCCAAGGTGAGGCTGCAGCTGAGTTGGGAGTGAAAGAAAGTAAGCGTGGATATTTATTTTCCAGGCATCAATCAAGGGAAATGAGTTTGCAAGTGCCATTTGTAAGCTGTTTGCAAAATGTGCTGTATCTTCAATTGTTTATTCTTCAAGGCTAAGACAGTGATTTTCAACCTTCTCTTTCCACTCTAGGCTGGGCAAAATAGAGCACAGCTAGTCAACCCCATCCTTTCTCACATACCAATGGTAAAATAACTCAGGAATACTATTGAGGGGCCACTGTGAAGTATATTTTGGGGAATTAAGTGTCAATATGCTTTAGCAATCAGGGCATGCATGATTCATATTCAAATAACAATGCATAATTGTTTTTAGGTGTACTTATTGGAAAATTAGAGGCCAAAAAATGCAGTTGAAGCAAATATGCAATAATAATTGCTTCAAGGCTAACCAAACAAATCACAATTAACATGATAATGATGAAGCTAAATTAACAATACATTATAATTAAAGCAAGAATGACAACAATTGAAGACCTTGATCCAAATGTGACAATACAAGCAACAGGCTAATGACAAAGCACTGGTCCAGAGATGGTCAAGTGTGGACAAGTCTCCATCAGAGCTTTCCTTGAAAGCCAGGCTTCATGATGAGATGCTAACTCAGAAATTAGAAATCCTCAATAAGAACTGATATTTCATTTATTCTGGCTTATGAATTCCAAATTAGATTATCTTTTGATAATTCACTTGTCAAACTACTAGAGAGTAGGTCTTAGATGTACATGAAAACCTGAGTGTACATATTTGTAAATAGTTCGTCTGAAAGGACTAAAGGAAAGACTTGCTTTCTTGGGTCCATTTGAGATTGGCCTTGGGTAGCTTTGAGAATCAGTGTTTGGAAGGCTCTGAATTATTATTATTACAGCTGAATTATTTTTCACCAGGAGCAAAATATGAGATCTGAGAGCCAGGGACATTTATTCCATCTCTCTTGCTTTCTATAATAAGAGTTTGCCAGGACCTCAGGAGGAAGGGGCCTGGAGAAGGAAATGGCAACCCACTCCACTGTTCTTGCCTGGGAAATCCCATGGACAGGGGAGACTGNTTTCACCAGGAGCAAAATATGAGATCTGAGAGCCAGGGACATTTATTCCATCTCTCTTGCTTTCTATAATAAGAGTTTGCCAGGACCTCAGGAGGAAGGGGCCTGGAGAAGGAAATGGCAACCCACTCCACTGTTCTTGCCTGGGAAATCCCATGGACAGGGGAGACTGGCTGGCTATAGTCCATGCAGTTGCAAAAGAGTTGAACACAACTTAGTGACTGACACAACAATAGGAGGAACAGAAGTGTTCCAAGCTGACACTCCCAGTTAAGTTAGCACAGAGGTTAATGTGACCTGGAAATTTTTCACATTTCCTGATTATAACACAAACCTCCTCAAAGCAATGAAGATGGATGCTGGTGACTATGAGAAGAGTTATAATTTATTTGTGGCTAAAAAATTAAGTGAAGGAAAGACTAGGGAGTAGTTGGCCAGAAAGCACAGAG
>SJYT01068995.1:26510-43322 GCA_006410635.1 Cephalophus harveyi | reverse complement strand
TAATGTTCAAAATTCTCCAAGCAAAGTTTTAAAGCCTGTCTCTTATACACATCTCAAGATAAACCATTTGGAGCCAAGGTGAAGTCACTCAGTCGTGTCCGACTCTTTGCGACCCCGTGGACTGTAGCCTACCAGGCTCCTCTGTCCATGGGATTCTCCAGGCAAGAATACTGGAGTGGGTTGCCATTTCCTTCTCCAAATATTGGAGTGGATTGCCATTTCCTTCTTCAGGGGATCTTCCCGATCCAGGAATCGAACCCTGGTCTCCCGCACTGGAGGCAGACGCTTTAACCTCTGAGCCATCAGGGAAGCCCTGGAGCCAAGATTATCCCAAAATACATCCTATGGGTGAGGGGCCTGGTGCCATTTTAAGTTTTGAGACATTCCTTTCTTTCATTAACAGACTGCTGATGACTATATAACATTCAGCTAAAGACTAGCAGGGGGGTACTCTTTCTGCCCCCTTCTGATGCCTATGTCAGAAGCTTTCTCTATCTCCTTTATACTTTAATAAAACTTTGTTACACAAAAGCTCTGAGCGATCAAGCCTCGTCTCTGGCCCCAGATTGAATGCTTCTCCTCCGAGGGCCAAGAATCCTGGCGTCGTAATTCAACAACAACCTTTCAACACCATACATATCACAGAAAACAAAGAAAAACTAATGAGCCTCTTGATGAAAGTGAAAGTAGAGAGCGAAAAAACTGGCTTAAAACTCAACATTCAGAAAACTAAGATCATGCCATCTGGTCCCATCAGTTCAGTTCAGTTCAGTCGCTCAGTCATGTAGTCATGTCCGACTCTTTGTGACCCCATGAATTGCAGCACGTCAGGCCTCTCTGTCCATCACCAACTCCTGGAGTTCAGTCAGACTCACGTCCATTGAGTCAATGATGCCATCCAGCCATCTCATCCTCTGTCATCCCCTTCTCCTCCTGCCCTCAATCCCTCCCAGCATCAGCTGGTCCCATCACTTCATGGCAAATAGATGGGAAATCAATGAAAACAGTGACAGATTTTATTTTCTTGGTCTCCAGAATCACTGCAGTTGGTGACTGCACCCATGAAATTAAAAGACATTTGCTCCTTGGAAGAAAAGCTATGACCAAACTAGACAGAATATTAAAAACCAGAGACATTACTTTGCCAATAAGTGTTCATCTTGTCAAAGCTATGGTTACTCCAATAGTCATGTATGATTGTGAGTATTGGACCATGCTGCTGCTGCTGCAGCTAAGTTGCTTCAGTCGTGTCAGACTCTGTTCGACCCCATCGATGGCAGCCTGCCAGGCTCCACCATCCCTGGGATTCTCTAGGCAAGAACACTGAAGTGGGTTACCATTTCTTTCTCCAATGTATGAAAGTGAAAAGTGAAAGTGAAGTCATTCAGTTGTGTCCGACTCTTTGTGTCCCCATGGACTGCAGCCTACCAGGCTCCTCTGTCCATGAGATTTTCCTGGCAAGAGTACTGGAGTGGGTTGCCATTGCCTTCTCTGGTGTTGAACCATAAATGTAGCCAAAAACTGGTGCTTTTGAACTGTAGTGTTGGAGAAGACTCTTGAGAGTCCCTTGGACTGCAAGGAGAGCCAACCAGTCCATCCTAAAGGAACTCAATCCTGAATGTGCATTGGAAGGATTTTTGTTGAAGCTGAAGTTCCAATACTTTGGCCACCTGATGCAAAGAACTGACTCGTTGGAAAAGACCCTGATGCTGGGAAAGATTGAAGGCAGGAGAAGAAGGGGAGGATGAGATGATTGGATGACATCACTGATTAGATGGACATGAGTTTAAGCAAGCTTCGAGAATTGGTGATGGACAGGGAAACTTTGGCGTGTTGCAGTCCATGGAGTTGCAAAGAGTAGGATATGACTGATCGACTGAACTGACTGGCTGACTGACTGATGGGACCAGATGCCATGATCTTAGTTTTTTGAATGCTGAGTTTTAAACTAGTTTTTTGACTCTCTTTCACTTTCATCAAAAGTCTATTCCTCTTTGCTTTCTGCCATGGGTAGTATTATCTGCATATCTGAGGTCACTGATACTTCTCGCAGCAATCTTGATTCCAGTTTGCATGTCACCCAGCCTGGCATTTAGCATGACGTACTTCGCATATAAGTTAAATAAGCAGGTTGACAATATATAGTATTGATGTACTCCTTTCCCAATTTTGAGCCAGTCACTTGTTCCATGTCCATTTCTAACTGTTGCTTCTTGACCTGCATACAAGTTTCTCAAGAAGTAGAAAAGGTGGTCTAGTATTCCCAACTCTTTAAGAAATTTCCACTTTTTCGTGATCCACACAGTCAAAGGGTTTAGCATAGACAATGAAACAGTAGTAGATGTTTTTCTGGATCATAGTAAAAGAGCGAGAATTCCAGAAAATTTTAATAGTAATAATCCATTTTATATATGTACCATGCCTTCTTTATCCATTTCTCTGTCTATGGACAAATAGGTTATTTCCATGTCCTGCCTATTGTAAGTAATGCCTTTCTCCTCTTGAAGTACATCTGAAAACTATCAAGAGTGAACAGAAATGGGAATATACATGGGAACTGGTGAAATGATTCATGCCTTAAAATTAATATAGTCATAATTTAATCTCGAGTTCAATTCAGTTCAGTCACTCAGTCGTGTCCTACTCTTTGTGACTACATGGAATGCAGATGGCCAAGCTTCCCAGTCCATTACCAAGCCCCGAGTTTACACAGACTCATGTCCATTGAGTCAGTGATGCCATCCAGCCATCTCATCCTCTGTTGTCCCCTTCTCCTCCTGCCTTCAATCTTTCAAAGCATCAGGGTCTCTTTCAGTGAATTAGTTCCTCACATCAGGTAGCCAAAGTATTGGAGCTTCAGTTACAGGATCAGTCCTTCCAATGCATATCCAGGACTGATTTCCTTTGGGATGGACTGGCTTGATCTCCTTTCAGTCCAAGGGACTCTCAAGAGTCTTCTCCAACACTACAGTACAAAAGCATCAGTTCTTTGGCACTCAGATATCTTTATGGTCCAACTCTCACAATCATACATGACTGCTGGAAAACCATAGTTTTGACTAGATGGACGTTTGCTGGTAATGTAATGTCTCTGGTTTTTAATATGATGTCTAGGTTGGCCATAGCTTTTCTTCCAAGGAGCAAGTGTCTTTTAATTTCATGGCTGCAGTTACCATTTGCAGTGATTTTAGAGCCCAGGAAAATAAAGTCTGACACTGTTTCCCTACCTATTTGCCATGAAATGATGGGACCAGATGCCATGAAATTAGTTTTCTGAATGTTGAGTTTTAAGCCAACAGTTTCACTCTTTTTTTTTTTTCACTTTCATCAAGAGGCTCTTTAATTTCTCTTCAATTTCTGCCATAAGGGTGGTGTCATCTGAATATCTGAGACTATTTATATTTCTCATGGCAATCTTGATTCCAGCTTGTGCTTCAGCCAGCCCAGTATTTCACATGATGTACTATGCATATAAATTAAATGAGGTGACAACATATAGCCTTGACGTATTCTTTCCCAATTTGTAACCAATCCATTTTTACATGTCTGGTCCTAACTGTTGCTTCTTGACCTGCATACATATTTCTCAGGAGACAGTTAAGGGGGTCTGATATTCCCATTTCTTGAAGAATTTTTCACAGTTTTTTATGATCCACACAGTCAAAGGCTTTGATGTAGTCAATAAAACAGACATAGATGTTTTTGTAGAACTCTCTTCTTTTTCTATGATCCACCAGATGTTATCAATTTGATCTCTGCTTCCTCTGCCTTTTGTAAATCCAGCTTGAACATCTGAAAGTTCTTGGTCCACATGCTATTGAAGATTAGCTTGGAAAATTTTGAGTATTACTTTGCTGACGTGTGAAATAAGTGCAAATCTGTGGTAGTTTGAATGTTCTTTGGCATTGCCTTTCTTTGGGATTGGAATGAAAACTGACCCTTCCCAGTCCTGTTGTCACTGCTGAGTTTTCCAAATTTCCTGGCATACTGAGTGCAGTACTTTCACAGCATGATCTTTTAGGACTTGAAATAGCTCAGCTGGTATTCCATTACCTCCACTAGCTTTGTTTGTAGTGATGCTTCCCATTTGACTTCAGACTCCAGAATGTCTGGCTCTACATAAGTGATCACACCATCGTGGTTATCTGGGTTATGGAGATCTTTTTTGTGTAGTTCTGTGTATTCTTGCCACCTCTTCTTAATATCTTCTGCTTCTGCTAGGCCCATCCCATTTCTGTCTTTTATTGTGCCCATCTTTGCATGAAATATTCCTTTGGTATCTTAATTTTCTTCAAGAGATCTCTAGTCTTTCCCATTCTGTTGTTTTCCTCTATTTCTTTGCATTGATTACTGAGGAAGGCTTTCTTATATCTCCTTGGTATTCTTCGGAACTCTGCATTCAGATGGGTATATCTTTCTTTATCCCCTTTGCCTTTCACTTCTCTTTTCTCAACTGTTGTAAGGCCTTCTCAGACAACCATTTTGCCTTTTTGTATTTCTTTTTCTTGGGGATGGTCTTGATCCCTGCTTCCTGTACAATGTCACAAAATCTGTCCATAATTTTTCAGGCACTCTATCAGATGTAGTCCTTTGAATCTATTTGTCAGTTCTGCTGTATAATCATAAGGGGTTTGATTTAGGTAATACCTGAATGGTCTAGTGATTTTTCCCTACTTTCTTCCATTTAAGTCTGAACTTGGCAATAAGACTTCATGATCTGAGCCACAGTCATCTCCTGGTCTTGTTTTTGCTGACTGTATACAGCTTTTCCATCTTTGTCTGCAAATATAATCAATCTGATTTCAGTATTGACCATCTGGTGATGTCCATGTGTAGAGCTGTCGCTTGTGTAGTGGAGCAGGATGTTCTCTATGACCAGTGCATTCTCTTGGAAAAACTCTACTAGCCTATGCCCTCTTTCATTTTGTACTCCAAGGCCAAACTTTCCTGTTACTCCAAGTATCTCCTGACTTCCTGCTTTTGCATTCTACTCCTCTATGATGTTGAGGACGTCTTTTTTTGGTGTTAGTTCTAGAAGGTCTTGTTGGTCATCACAGAAAGATTCATCTTCAGCTTCTTCAGCACTAGTGGTTGGGGCACAGATTTAGATTACTGTGATATTGAATGGTTTGCCTTGGAAATGAACAGAGATCATTCTGTTTTTTGAGATTGCACCCAAATACTGCATTTCAAACACTTTTGTTGGCTATAGGGCTACATCATTTCTTATAAGGGATTCTTGCCCACCGTAGTAGATATAATGGTCATCTGGATTAAATTCACCCATTCCAGTCCGTTTTAGTTCAGTGATTTCTAAAATGTTGATAATATAATTAAGTATGTTAATTTTAATTTATTCCACTTCTGGTCATTTTATTAGTACTTCTGTGAGAAAGGAGATAAGATTCAGTGCTATCAACTACATTTTAACTTCATTTTTTCTCCTAGGAATGCAATATAGGAACTTGTATATTGGATTGGCCAGAGGCTTCAAATCATGTCTAACTTCACCTGCCTCCCTTGGGCTAGCAGAGGCAGTTGAGATTAAGGTATACATGGAAATATATCACAGTATTTATTCAATAGCAGCTTATTTGGGATTTCCTGGTGACTCAGCTGGTAAATAATCTGCCTGCAGTGTGTGAGACCTGGACTTGATTCCTGGTTTCAGTGAATCCCCTGGGGAAGGGAATGGCTACCCACTCTGGTATTCTGGTCTGGAAAATTACATGGAATTCCATGGGGTCACAAAGAGTCAAACATGGCTGAACAACTTTCACTTTCAGCTTATTTGGTTGAGTCATGATAATGGCTTAGAGCAATACTGGAGTGCTGAACTGTGGTTGTTGTTATTGTTGTTTTCTGAATCATAAAGATAATATGGGGACACAAATATGAGGCATTTCTAAATTCTAGATTAGATATATATATACACACACATATTTTTTAGAACAATACTTTACATCCTTTTTGAAGTATGGCTCAATAGATGAAACTTCTGTTTTCAATAAGTTGTTTGCCTCAAAGGATTCAATAAAATGTGTTATAATACAATTTTGTTTTTCTAAAATAGTAATCTTGTTTGGCTTCAAATTTTTAGTTACAAACATTATGTTGTTCCTCTTTCCTTCAAATATTATAGCATTTCGGGGGATGGTCCTAAGATGGCAGAGGAATAGGGCAGGGAGACTACTTTCTCCCCCACAAGTTTGTTGGAAGATCATTTGAACCCTGAGCAAATACCACAAAACAACATCTGAATGCTGGCGGAGGACACCTGGCACCCAGAAAGGCAGCCCACTGTCTTTGAAAGGAGGTGGAACAAAACTGAGTCTGTGCCTTTGTGGAGTACCCAAGGAGTACTCCTGAACCTTAGCAGCATCAATCTGGGAAGTGCACACAACCCAGGGCCCACCTCAGACAGTTACCAGCAGAGTTACCAAAAGAGTTAGGGACAGAGACCTGTCCTGGGGAGGGAGTCTTAAAAGAGGAGAAGTTTTCAAACACCAGGAAACACTCTCACCAGCAGGTCTGTGGGGAGTTTTGGAATCTCAGAGGGCAACAAAACCAGGAGGAAAAAAATAAATAAAACCCAAAGATTACATGCCTAACTGCAACTCCCAGAGGAGAAGTAGCCCAGATGCTCACATCAGCCACCAGCAAGCGGGGCTGAACAGAGAGGCGCAGGCTGCACTGCTTAGGGTAAGGACCTGGCCTGAATGCCCTGAGGGCAATCTGAGGGCGCTAACTTGAGATAGCAACACAAATCGTGGGATAGTCAGAGAGGGAAAAAGAGAGAGAGAGAGAGAGAACTTTCCCGAGAAAAGCTCTAACCTAAGGCACTTCCAAGACCACTTACAAAACAAAGGACTGAGAATATCAGAGGAGAGTTGGCAGGCTGTGGACCGGCCCATCTCCTGCCTGAGACAGGGAGGCAGGCAGGGACAGCCAGTGCTGGGAAGACAAGGGGCAAACTCGGCCCCATAGACTGCATCACCTACCAAACTGAGAGTGGGCTCCCAGTTGATAACCAAGTCTTCCTGGGATCCTGGATGGTTGACATCTGTCGGGAGGGTTGCAGCCAGAGATTAGCGCTCCAGAAGAGACACATGGCACATCTGTGATGGTGCTCCTGCTGCGCACCCAGGAAACCTAGCTGCTGGGACCAGGCAGGTGATAAGATACACCGCCCAGCTGGGAAGAGTGTGCTCACCAAGCACCTGGTCACCTGAGCTGCTTAGACCTGGGAAGGGCACAAAACTCAGGTCCAACTGAGTCTGTGCCTTTGTGGAGTACCCGAGGAGTACTCCTGAACCTTAGTGGCATCAATCTGGGAAGTGCACACAACCCAGGGCCCACCTCAGACAGTTACCAGCAGAGCAACCTGAAGCCTAAGCCATGTAGACCTGGAAGCACACACGCCATGAGCGGGGGCAAACCCAGTGTGACCCAGACACTGCAATCACTCCTCACACATGCCAGTGATATTTGTATGCAGTGTTCCTCCCTCCCCACAGCACAATTGAACAAGGGATCCTAAATAAATGACCACCTTTGCCCCCTTGTGTCAGGGCGGAAGTTAGATACTAAAGAGACTTGCACAGAGGAAGCCAAAATAAACAAATAAGAGAGAACAGCTTTGGAAGTGACAGGTGCAACAGATTAAAACCCTGTAGTTATTCATTCATCTGCTGATGGACATCTAGGTTGCTTCCATGTCCTGGCTATTATAAACAGTGCTGTTATGAACATTGGGGTACACGTGTCTCTTTCAATTCTGGTTTCCTCGGTGTGTATTCCCAGCAGTGGGATTGCTGGGTCATAAGGCAGTTTTATTTCCAGTTTTTTAAGGAATCTCCACACTGTTCTCCATAGTGGCTGTACTAGTTTGCATTCCCACCAGCAGTGTAAGAGGGTTCCCTGACCCAGAGGGATGGTATGGGGAGGAAGAAGGGAGGGGGGTTCAGAATGGGGAACACGTGTATACTATTTTAAAGCAAATTTCCTATTTTTTTTAATATGACCTTCATGATTTTGTTTTGTTTTGTTAATATTTATTTGTGAGAGTCTAACCACTACTCTATAGTTTTAATCTTTGCTTTTTGGTATTTGTTATCAATTCTGTACCTTTAAGAATTAAATCTTCAGTACCCATTTTTACTTAGGAGTGTGATTACTGGCTTGATTGCTTTCTCCCCTTTTGAATCTCCTTTTTCTTCCCCAGGTCACCTCTATCTCCTCCCTTCCCCTTCTCTCCTCTACTTGACTCTGCAAATCTCTTTGGGTGTCCCAAGCTATGGAGAAAACGTAGGGAACTGACCACAGGCTAGATTGGTCTCTCCTTTTGACTCCCCCTCCCCTCCTCCTGGTCACCTCTATCTCCTTATTCCCTCTTTTCTATGGAAATCTGCGAACCTCTCTGAGTGTGGAGAGCACAGACTATGGAGAGCAAATAGGAAATTGATTACTGGCTAGACTGCTCTCTCCTCTTTTGATTCCCCTTCTTCTCCTCTTGGTCACCTCTATCTGCCTCTTCCCTCATCTCTTATTCATGTAACTCTGTGAACCTCTGTGGGCATCCTTCACTGTGGAGGATCTTTTCACCATTAACCTAGGTGTTTTATCATTGGTGCTGTATGGATGGAGAAGTGTTGAGGCTACTATAAGAATAAGACTGAAAGCCAGAGGCAGGAGGCCTAAATGCAAAACTTGAGAACACCAGAAAACTCTTGACTCCAGGGACCATTAATTGACAACCCTGAGCATAACCCTGAGCACAAAAATTCAGATGGCCACAAATCACACCAAATGCATAGACACCTCAAAACTCACTACTGGACACTTCATTGCACTCCAGAGAGAAAAGATCCAGCTCCAACCACCAGAACACCCACACAAGTTTCCCTAACAAGGAAAATTTGACAAGCCACTTGTCCAACCCCACCCACAGGGAGGAACCTCCACAATAAAGAAGAACCACAAATTTCCAGCATACAGAAAGGCCACCCCAAACACAGGAACATAAACAGGATGAGAAGGCAGAGATATATTCAGCAGGTAAAGGAACATGATAAAAGGCCACCAAACCAGACAAAAGAGGAGGAGATAGGGAGTCTAACTGAAAGAGAATTCAGAATAATGATAGTAAAAATGATCCAAAATTTTGAAAACAAAATGGAGATACAGATAAATAGTCTGGAGACAAGGATTGAAAATATGCAAGAGAAGTTAAACAAGGACCTAGATGAAAAAAAAAAAAAAAAGAACCAATAATGAATAATGCAGTAAATGAGATTAAAAGCACTCTGGAGGGAACCAACAGTAGAATAACTGAGGCAGAAGATAGGATAAGTGAAGTGGAAGATAGAATGGTGGAAATAAGCGAAGCAGAGAGGAAAACGAATGAAAAGAAATGAGGACAACCTCAGAGACCTCTGGAACAATGTTAAATGCCCCAACATTCAAATCATAGGAGTCCCAGAAGAAGAAGGCAAAAAGAAAGACCATGAAGAATACTTGAGGAGATAATAGTTGAAAACTTCCTTAAAATGGGGAAGGAAATAGTCATGCAAGTCTAAAAAACACAGACAGTCCCAAACAGGATAAACCCAAGGCAAAACACCCCAAGACACACATTAATCAAATTAACAAAGATCAAATACAAAGAACAAATATTAAAGCAGCAAGGGAAAAACAACAAAGAGCTCACAAGGGGATTCCCATAAGAATAACAGCTGATCTTTCAATAGAAACTCTTCAAGCCAGATGGGAATGGCAAGACATATTTAAATTGACGAAAGAGAAAAGCCTACAAACCAGATTATTGTACTCAGCAAGGATCTCATTCAAATATGAAGGAGAAATCAAAAGGTATACAGACAAGAAAAGCTGAGAGAATTCAGCACCACCAAACCAGTTCTTCAACAAATGCTAAAGGATCTTCTCTAGACAGGAAACACATAAAAGGTTTATAAACTTGAACCTAAAACAACAAAGTAAATGCCAATGGAATCATACTTATCAATAATTACCTTAAATGTAAATGGGTTGAACGCCCCAACCAAAAGACAAAGACTGGCTGAATGGATACAAAGCAACACTCCTATATATGTTGTCTACAAGAGATCTACCTCAAAGCTAGGGACACAAACCTAGTGAAGGGCTGGAAAAAGATATTTCACATAAATGGAGACCAAAAGAAAGCAGGAGTAGCAATACTCATATAAGAGTATTGAAATAGACTTTGAAATAAAGGCTGTGAAAAGAAACAAAGAAGGACACTACATAATTTTCAAAGGATCAATCCAAGAAGAAGATATAACAATTATAAATATATATGTACCCAACATAGGAGCACCACAATATGTAAGGCAAATGCTAACAAATATGAAAGGGGAATTAACAGTAACACAATAATAGTTGGACTCATTAATACCCCACTCACACCTATGGATAGATCAACTAAACAAAAAATTAGCAAGGAAACACCATCTTTAAATGATACCTTGTACTGGTTAGACCCAATTGATATCTATAGTATGTTTCACCCCAAAACAATGAAACAATGAATTTCACCTTTTTCTCAAGTGCACACGGAACCTTTGCCAGGATACATCACATCCTGGACCATAAATCTAACCTTGGTAAATTCAAAAAAATGAAATCACTCAAGCATCTTTTCTGATCACAATGTGGTAAGATTAAATGTCAACTATAGGGAAAAAAAACTATTAAAAATTCCAACATATGGAGGCTAAACAACACATTTTTGAATAACCAACAAATCACAGAAAAAATAAAAATAGAAATCAAAATATGCATAGAAATGAATGAAAATGAAAACACAACAACCCCAAACCTATGGAATTCAGTAAAAGCAGTGCTAATGAGAAGATTCATAGCAATACAAGCCTACCTCAAGAAACAACCCTGTATGCGAGAGAGCAAAAGAGACACAGATGTATAGAACAGTCTTTTGGACTCTGTGGGAGAGGAAGAGGTTGGGATGATTTGGGAGAATGGCATTGAAACATGTATAATATCATATAAGAAATGAATCGCCAGTCTAGGTTTGATGCAGGATACAGGATGCTTGGGGCTGGTGCACTGGGATGACCCAGAGGGATGGTATGGGGAGGGAGGTAGGAGGGGGTTCAGGATTGGGAACACGTGTACACCCATGGCAGATTCATGCAGATGTATGGCAAAACCAATACAATATTGTNTTGCTAAATAAATATGATAATGAATTTTTAAAAAAAGAAACAGAGAGAAATCAAATAAATAACCTAGCTCTATACTTAAAGCAACTAGAAAAGGAAGAAATGAAGAACTCTGGGTTAGTAGAAAGAAAGAAATCAGAAAAATAAATAAATAAATGAGAAAGAAACAAATGAGACCATTGAAAAAATCAACAAAGCTAAAACTCATTCTTCGAGAAGATAAAACAGACAAGCCATTAGCCAGACTCATCAAGAAACAAAGGGAGAAAAATCAGTCTAGAAAAGGAAGAAATGAAGAACTCTGGGTTAGTAGAAAGAAAGAAATCAGAAAAATAAATAAATAAATGAGAAAGAAACAAATGAGACCATTGAAAAAATCAACAAAGCTAAAACTCATTCTTCGAGAAGATAAAACAGACAAGCCATTAGCCAGACTCATCAAGAAACAAAGGGAGAAAAATCAGATCAACAAAATTAGAAATGAAAATGGAGACATCACAACAGACAACACAGAAATACAAAGGATCATAAGAGACTACTATCAGCAACTATATGCCACTAAAATGGACAACTTGGAGGACATGGACACATTCTTTGAAAAGCATAACTTTCCAAAACTGAACCAGGAAGAACTAGAAAATCTTAACAGACCCATCAGCACAGAAATTGAAACCTTAATGAGAAATCTTCTAGCAAACAAAAGCCCAGGACCAGATGGCTTCACAGCTGAATTAATGTAAAAAATATACAAGCAGCTCCTGCAGCTCAATTCCAGAAAAATAAAAGATCCAATCAAAAACTGGGCCAAAAAACTAAACAGACATTTCTCCAAAGAAGACATACAAATCGCTAACAAACACAAGAAAAGATGCTCAATATCACTCATTATCAGAGAAATGCAAATCAAAACCACAATGAGGTAGTTTGTCACATCAGTCAGAATGGCTACTATCACAAAGTCTACAAAGAATAAATGCTGGTGAGGGTGTGGAGAAAAGGGAACCTTTAATTCAACTCACTTATTTGCTCAGAGTCTGCTGTGTGCCAGGCACTGTACTAGAAGCAGGGAAAACACAAAGACAAACAACAAAGCTTCTGCCTTTCACAATGAAAATTCATCCGTGGTCCAAAACCTACAAGCATAGCCTAACCATAACCTTAAGATAAGAATCTCTGTAAAAGAGAACAGCTACATACATTCATTTCATAAAAATTTCTACATTTTAGACTTCCTTAAGAAGAAGAATATTCTTAAAAAATTGACATTGTTTATTCTGTGCTTTTTTTATAATCTGTGGAGCTTTACTATATATTCTGAGTACTTGTTTACTTTTGGTTACATGCACTGTGAATATCTATTACCACTCTGTGGCTTATTTTTTAATGATCTTTTTGATGTCTTTTGATGAATATGTTAAAATTTAGCATAATTTAATTTATCAAACTTTCCTTTACTGTTATGAAGACATTCTCTAATATTTTCTTTTAAAAAGCTTTGCTTCCTTCCAACAAATATGAGTGGCTACTGCTTTAACCCCACTCTGTTCCTCCTACTTCCTAGATAAAAATGTTTAAGACACCCAATCCAGAGCAAGCTCATTCTATTACAAGCCACTGTTAACACTGTCTAACTGAGACATAGCACCATACCCCATGGTGTGTAGTCTCCCTGGTTACAACACATCTCTAACTCTACTGTTTAACTACAGGCATGTTCCTGGTGGGTTTTGACTGGTGGACATGAGCAGAAATAATAATAGTAATAAGTGGCTATAGGATCAAGTGAGTTAATGCATACGAAGTGCTTAGAACCATGCTTGGCTCCAAGTACAGCTTATATAAATGTTAGCTTCAATTATTAATTATTATTATTACCAGTAACTTCATCATCTCTGTGTCTCTTATAGTGATTGGTACCACATCTTGCCATAGAAGGAGATGACTCAATTATTTGTAGCTTGATTGGGGGTCAATGATGTATTAGTCATCTATTGCTGTGTAACAAATCACACTGAATTTAGCAGCTTAAAATAAGAAGCATTGATTATCTCACAGCTTCCATGTGTTGGGGATCTGAGAGGAATGTAGCTGGATGATTCTAGCTCAGAGCTTCTCACCAGGGGCCAGTCAAGCTATTGGCTGGGACTGCAG
Source organism: Cephalophus harveyi (assembly GCA_006410635.1). Classification (NCBI taxonomy): domain Eukaryota; kingdom Metazoa; phylum Chordata; class Mammalia; order Artiodactyla; family Bovidae; genus Cephalophus; species Cephalophus harveyi. The sequence continues at coordinate 29,949 of SJYT01068995.1, read as the reverse complement.
TCCTATCAAGGCTCCACTGGGGCAGAATCTGCTTCCAAGTTCATTCACATGACTGCTAGAGGCCCCAGTACCTCCTGTTGTGGGCCTCTCCATTTGCAGCCTGGTGTTCTCACAATAGAGTAACTGCTTTTCTCATGAGTGAGTGATTCAAAAGGTAATGTGGGAATGTGCCATACTGCATTGATTATATGGACCAATGCTGGTATGGTGGGGACAGCGGAGACATTACACAGGGGTGGGACTACCAGGGAGTGGGGACCCTTGGGGACCATCCTCAAGGCTGGCTACAATTGATGGTCCCATTGTTTCTCCAAATGTCTTCCAACTTTTCCCCCTTGACTTTATTTCAGTTCAATAAGATGTCTCCAGAAAGTATATTAGTATTTGCTAAGGTATAGGAAAAGGGAGATTGGAGAGTGACTGTTTCTGTGTATGGATATTTTTGTTCCTGGGGTGATGAAAAGATTCTGAAATTAGATGGTGTTTATGGTTGTCTGACTTTGAATATAATAAAACTTTTATTTGGATTTCCAACATTCAAAACTATATCCTCTTTAAATAATAATTTTTACTTATTTTTAGTAATTTTTATTTTATTTATACATGTAATCATTGATATATCTATGCTTGCCTTATTGTATTGCCTAAAATATATGGTACACTGTAAAATATAAATTTTTATAGTGATCTTGAAGGACTCACATAGAGCAGTGAGTGGTCCTGAAGAGATATCTTAGTTCCTTGTGTAGGAATTAAACTGGGTTAACCTGGGTGAAAACCAAGAGACTTGCCACTAGACCATCAGGGGCTAGAGCCTAAAACAAATGACCCCCTGGATCTTGTCCTTGTTTCAAAGCCAGACTGTTTCAAGGAGGCAAAAACTGTAAAACAGGTAGAGTTTATTATTAGAGATGCAGCACAATATATGGGAAAGAGAGAAAAAAGAAAGTGAAGTTGTTTAGTCGTGTCCGACTCTTTGCTAACGCATGGACTATAGCCTACCAGGCTCCTATGTCCATGAACTTTTCCAGGCAAGACTACTGGATTGGGCTGTCATTTCCTTCTCCAGGGGATCTTTCCCATCCAGAGATCGAACCCTGGTCTCCCGCATTGCAGGCAGACACTTTACCATCTGAGCCACCAGGGAAGCCCACAGGAAAATAGTTTATCCGACTCAGAATCAGGACAGAAATATCAACCCAGAGAGAAAGGGTATGGGCACCCTCTCTAATGAAAAGGAGCGCAGTAATTCAGAAACGAGGCAGAAACACAGCGGAAAAGGAGTAGAGGCATCCTGAGTGAGGAGGAATGCAGTAAGGAGGTGATGTAAGTCACTTATATAGAACAGCCTTTCCTGATTTTTTTTTTTTTTTACCTTTGGCCAATTATCTTGTTTCTTTCTTCACACCTGACTGGTCCATGAATCCTCCCCAAGATGCATGTGCAACTTTTTTCTAAGATGGATCCCACCACAGAGGCCTATGGGTGCGTGTCCACACTTATTATGTCACAGGATTCACTCCCTTTTTGATCCCCAAGAAGCCTTCCTGTGCATATGCAGACAGAGAGTATTCCTTGACCTCAGGGGTGGGCATTTTATCTCCTTGCTTTAGCAGAGCTCAGCTTTTGCCACCAGCTTTGTCCTTGCAGTGTCTGGGTGAGAAGTTAAGTTAAGTTGCTCAGTCGTGTCCGACTCTTTGCAACCCCATGGACTATAGCCTATCAGGCTCCTCTGTCCACGGGATTCTCCAGACATAAATCCTGGAGTGGGTTGCCATTTCCTTCTCTGGGTGAGAACAAAGCTTGAATTTTACTCCACTTGACAAATACCAAGTGTTCAGCCCAGATGTGCACTTTTACCTCAGTTGCAATGTTCTTGACTTCTGTTGCTGCTGAGAAATTTGACTCCAGTTTAAAAAAAAAAACAAAACAAATGAAGGGCTTCCCTGGTGGCTCGGTGGTAAAGAATCTGCCTGCCAATGCAGAAGACATAGTTTCAATCCCTGATCTGGGAAGATCCCATATGCCATGGTGCAGCTAAGCTGGTGCATCACAACTATTGAGCCTGTACTCTAGAGCACAGGAGCCACAACTACTGAAGCCTGCACCCTACAGACCATGTGCACCACAACTAGAGAGTAGCCTCTGCTTGCTGCAACTAGAGACAGCCCATGTACATGCAACAAAGACCCAGCACAGCCAAAAAATAAATAAATAAAATTATTAAAAATAAATAAATAAAAAATAATGAAAACATCTTTAAAAACATTAATATTGACTTGGAATGCAGTGAGTCCCAAAATAATTGTTAATGAAACAGTCTATGCTTGAAATCATAAAGTAAATATTTCATTATTCATGGACTCTACTAATTCAGAAGTGTTTTTACTAGTAATTTTATTTTTACTGTTTTGAATTAGCCTTTTCTCAGTTATACTGTGTGCCAAATTTGTTTAATTTTATATAGCTGAACCTTTTCAGAAAGAATTGGGCTTCTTCGTATTTGTACATTTCCAGAGATTACACTTAGGTCCTCATGTAGATATCTTTGGAGGCAAACAGGAGTATAGCTACAGAGTAACCTCAGGCTGCCCTGGACATCCTTAGTCAAACAGAATGATTCAATATTACTGGGGAAGCTAGAAGTCTGTAGCCACTAAGAATAGGGTTTGGAAATTCTTTCAGGTTAAATGGTGGTAATCACAAATGGTTTTCTGATCTGGGCACCAATTCAATACTTATAGGTGCAGGAAAATAAAATATTACTGTATAAACATTAAATTTCAGGGAGGATGATATCATTTTTAGATGGGCATATATATTTTAAAATTGATTTGAAAATCTATGCAAATTATTTACATAGTTGCTCATGGTCTCCCTATCAGAACAATTTTAAAGCAGTGGTGCTTTCTAACCCACACCTAATGTTGGGAAACTGAAGATTATTTAACATGTACAAAGACATGTATAGATTTATATTCACAGATGTAGACTTAATTTTGGAGAAGAAATATACATATATTATTGGTCATCCTCACATTTTTATAAATACTGTTTCCCAGTTGCTAAAAGATGGTAATTATGTCCCCATTCCCTAAATGACCCAAATCTTTTATTCATAGATAAGAGAAAGTGTAACATTTTAGAATTGTTCAAGGAGTTAAAAGCACTGTGACTGACACCTCAGGTTACAAATTAACACAAAATCTGAGTTTAATTATACACTGTGTTTGTCGTCAAACATACTGGCAGATAAGAGAGAATGAATGGCCTAAAGGGCAAGATTGTATATGCTATCACGGTTGATGGTAAGAACAACAACCATTATAACTAAGAGTTTTCTTCTTCTTTTTCTTTTTTTAATATAAAGGAAAACTTGGAGATATGTTATTCAAAATTAAAAGAAGAAAAAATTGCCAATACTATATAGTTTAGGAAT
>SJYT01068995.1:8242-19101 GCA_006410635.1 Cephalophus harveyi | reverse complement strand
ATATCAGTTAATAAGGTGGTTTTTTTTTTCCTTCAGTTATCTTAAGTTGCTGATTTTGAGAAATACTCTCTAGGTTAAAGTCTCTGGTTGTGGTTGTAGTTTAGCTGTTAAGTTGTGTTCAACTCTTGCAACTCCATGGACTGTGGCCCACCAGGATCTTCTGTCCATGGGATTCTCCAGGCAAGAATTCTGGAGTGGGTTGCCATTTCCATCTCCAGGGGAACTTCCCGACCCAGGAATTGAACCCAGGTCTCCTGTGCTGCAAGCAGTCTCCCTGCATTGCAGGTGGATTCTTTACCAACTGAGACACTAGGAAAGCCCCCAGGCTAAAGTCTCTGGGCCAGTGTTTCTAGAACAGGGGTTGGGAAACCTCAATTTTCAGGCCAAATTTGTGCTGCCACTTGTTTTTGTATGGCCTATAAGGGTTTTTACAGATGAACACATTTGTAATTGATTTGATGATTGAGAAAATCAACTTTGAACCATAATTTAGCAAAATATAATCCTCCAAATTCTTCCCATTAGGATTGTATTACAAAAAATCATCATGAACACTACATTTTTAATTTTGCCCATTTAAAAATGTGTAGAAATGTGCTTTTTCTTGTTATATAGGTACCTAGATAATATCCTTGATATTACTTATCCTACAAAGGATAAAATATTATCTGGTCCTTTACAGAAAAAGTTTGCTGACTCTTGTTCTATATCTACAAAGATCTTGTTCTTTGTAAGTATGCATAAGAATCACCTGGGAGCTGTGAGATAAATGTATATTTCTGTTGTCTACTACACCTTCATCACTGCTAGCCTCAGTAAGCCAAGGGCAAGTCTCAATCTCTGCTTTGATAAACATTCCAAGTGATTCTGATAGGCTTTGGAGCAAAGTTTGAGAAACACAGGGTGCTGACTTGGACCAAGTAAGTTTCAATACTGAGCTTTTAACTACATGTGGCCCAGTACTTCACCACTAGCATTCTGGTAAATATCTACTCATTGCAAAGATCTCACTGGAGTGAATTGCTATAGAGATCAAACCTGCCTATGGCTCTCTCCACCTGTCATAATTTGTCCTATCACCTTTCCTTGGAAGACAGCCTTGCTTGGGAACCAAAGGACTATTTTTGGTTTAAGAGTTCTGTGGTTCTGAATTTGAACCCATATGTTAGACAATACATCATTATTCTTGGGTTCCATGCATTTGTTCTTATCTCCCTTTTTACTCCCTCTTTATTATTGTTTATACATATATTTATGTATGTATGCACATGTTCATCCATCCATCCACCTATCCATCAGTTGATCCAATTTCCCTATATAGAGGAGATTTTCACTTTACTAGAATTAGTACTGCCTCCCTCCCCTGTCACCAAGCAAACTTTGAATTTTTGACAGGAATGATCAACCATGTGTGTCATGGTGGTGGTTTAGTCACTAAGTTGTGTTTGGCTCTTGCAACCCCCATGGACCACAGCCTACCAGGCTCCTCTGTCCATCGGATTTCCCAGGCAAGAATACTGGAGTGGGTTGTCATTTCCTTTTCCAAGAGATCTTCCCAATCTAGGGATCAAACCAGAGTCTCTTGCATTGTAGGTGGTCTCCTGCATTGAAGGCAGATTCTTTCCCAACTGAACCACCAGGGAAGCCCATATTTGTGTAATAGTAAATTTATAAATTTACCAATACACATTGGAAAGAATAAATATTGGGACAGCTGAGCTCAAACACTGAAACGTAGGGAGCTTAAAAAAAATCAAAACACTATAGCACATTTCAGAGTCATTGTAGTTGGAAGTCAGCAATTATTGCTGGAATATCTTAAGAATTCCAGAAAGTCCTGACCTCTTAGGTATTGTATATGAAATTGAGAAAAGAAGAAATAATTTATATTCTGAGAGAACTTTAAGCATTAAAATCTGACTATTCTTAATGAAGTTTCCATGGGGTACCACAAGTTTGTATTTAAAGGCTAAATCTTTCCTCTTTTCTCTACTTTCTTTATATTTCTGGTGCTTCTTTGGGTCTCCACTGATGAGGCACCAGAGAAATGTTTCCTCTCTCTGAGTACTTGTGAATGATATCCATGATTTTCTTGCCCTTTTGTATCCAATCTTTATTTTCAGATATTTTTGTGAGAACTCTCTCCCTGAACACAGTGTGCTTACTAGTATTAATTCAATTTTTTCTTTGCATTTCAAAATGTGTGCATGCTAAGTCACTTTAGTCATGTCTGACTCTTCACAACCCCATGGACTGCCAGGCTCCTCTATCCATGGGGATTCTCCAGGCAAAAATACTGGAGTGAGTTGCCATGCCCTCCTTCAGTGATCTTTCCAACCCAGGGATTGAACCCATGTCTCTTATGTCTCCTGAATTGGCAGGTGGGTGCTTTACCACTGAGCCATCAGGGAAGCCCCATGTATACATTATGAAACCACAGTTCCAAACAGACCCCACAGCTTCAATATCAGAATCAGCATCATTCTGATATTTACACTTTGTAAAATAATATCTTCAGCTAGATGTATTAATCCATATAAACAATAGATGTTTTCCACTATCTACTGTGGCTTGACATGTAAGTCTCGAAACTTTATGTCAACAAAACGGTACATCACATATGAGCACATCTAATAGAAGTTTTTGAGGTAATGTTTTGATAAACTATGTAAACCAGAAATATCTTACATAAACTTGAGTGTTCTAACAAGGATGGAGTTGAGATTAGGCAATGAGAGTAAGAGTAAAGAGGACCAGTATAGCACCAGTAATTAATAAATTCACTTAGAAATGAGATATTTCTGAGGTATAGTATTACTGTAGTTGTCAAATCAGTGTTAAGACTAACCATATATAGTGAATGAAAACAATTCATGATGCTTCATACTAGATATCAAACTAGGTAGAATTTTAATTTCTTTACAGTATTCATTTAGATTTATAACATACATTCCTCTTTATCTCTGATCCTTCTTTTAATTATTCTTGAGTTAATTCACATATCCTCCTTTCTAAAAATTCTTCAGTGAACAAAGAAATGCATTCTTCATCTTGACTTGCATTGTTTTGTCACCATCCTTGCCATGATGTAATAAAGCTGCCCTTTATCCCTTTATTTAGAACCATGAACACATAATATATTTTGTACAATGAAACCAATAAGGGATATATGCTAGGTTTCTTGAAACACTGTAAAAGAAAAGCTTGCAAATTCCTCACTGCATTTTTTTCTTGTCAGGGATTTAGTCTGTCCCAAATCCTGAGAGGTAAGTTAAAAAAAAAAAAAAAAACAGTTGCTTGCCTTTCTATGTAAATTAGTCTTACTTTTTAAATGCCCAAAATATTGATTCTAAAAGCCCTTGATTTTTTCAGAAGCATAATTTACCCTTTTGGAAGTTTCAAATCAACCTCAAAAAGATATTAAATTATTTACTCTACACTATCAGTTTAGTCACTCAGTCTTGTCCGACTCTTTGCGACCCCATGAATCGCAGCATGCCAGGCCTCCCTGTCCATCACCATCTCCAGGAGTTCTACACTATAGAAGGCTTATTTAATACATAAAAGGTGCCAACATCTGGTGTTTTTCTTACAATTAGTACTAAAACAAAGAAACTAATTTACTTTGATGACTGAAACAGTCATGCTATACAATATCAGCCCTCATCCCTTTTTCTTGCAGTCTCTCTAAAGGATTCATATTTTTTCAACTGAAATAAATTATGTAGGCCTCCAATTTTGATGAGAAATTTAGTGTGAACATTGATCTGTTTTTGTACCAAATGAAAGATCTTTATTTTTTTTATTTATTTTTTAATATAAATTTATTTAATTGGAGGTTAATTACTTTACAATATTGTATTGGTTTTGCCATATATCAACATGAATCCACCACGGGTACACACGTGTTCCCCATCCTTAAGTTTCATAGGAATTACATCCTCAGTGTTTGTATGTTGAATTAGTTAGGCCTTTCTCATCTCAGATTTCCAGTGGTAGCTAGTTTACTTCAAACTACTGACCATGATCCCCTGGAACAAGTGGAATATATTAACTTTCTTAAAGCTGCAAGAAACCATTGGTTAGGTTAAAATTCATGGGAAGTAATAACACCATAGGCTTCCCTAGTGACCCAGTGGTAAAGAATCCACCACCAATGCAGAAGGTGTAGGCGATGTGAGTTCAATCATTGTGCCAGGAAGATCCTTTGGAGAGGGAAATGGTAACCCACTCCAGTATTCTTGCCTGGAGAATCCCATGGACAGTGGAACTTGGCAGGCTATGGTCCATAGGGATGCAAAGAATTGGATATGACTGAAGTGACTTAGCACACATTCATGCACGTGTTATCAGTAACATGTTAGAAGCACCAATCTATGTAAGCAATTTGTTCTTAATTATTTCTTCATAGGATAAGATTTTTAAAAATTGGCTTATTCTGTAATAACATTTCTCTTGCCAAATACTGAGAAGAGAATTGGAAAGCAAACAAGTGGAGAGACATAGTCCATAGATTATGAACTCAGTAATTCAACAAGTAATCATAGAATGCTAACTATAGTCCAAATATTGTCACAGGTGCTGGCAACACCTTTATCATCTATAATCAGTCATTTATTGATACATTCTTAACTATTCCCTTACATTAGGCCATTTATTCACAAATAAGATGGTATTCACTCCACTCCTAAATATTCCCTTAAAAAGTATTCTCATTCAATATTTTCCCCCCCTCTGGGCTAAAAATATCACTTACACATGTAACATCTTATTTTCCTCCTTAACTATGGATTCAACCAGAAAAGCACCAGGATGCTTGAAACTTTCTGTACAGAAAATCCTTCCGCAGGCTTCCCTGGTGGCTCAGTGGTAAAGAATCTGTCTGCCAATGCAGGAGACAGGGGCTTGATCCCTGGGCTGGGAGGATCCCACCTGCTATGGAGCAACAAAGCAAGCACTGCAACTCTCGTGCTTGTTCTCTAGAGCTTGGGAACCACAGCTACTGAGCCCACATGCCCTAGAGCCCAGTGCTTCCCAACAAGAGAAGCTACCACAAGAAGAAGCCCAAGCACCACAACCAGAGAGTAGCCCCTGCTTGCTGCAACTAGAGAAAAGCCCCCACAGCAATGAAGACCCAGCACAGCCAAAAATGAATACATACAAACCTTTTAAAAAGATGGAAGAAAAATACGTGTAATAAGTCATTGGAAAAAAAGAAATCCTCCCCCAAATAACCACTGCTATGATGTTTGCAATCAAACATTCAAAAAATGTTCTGAATTTCCTTCTCCCTAGGCACATTTGACGGAGAAGGCAATGGCACCCCACTCCAGTACTCTTGCCTGGAAAATCCCATGGACGGGGGAGCCTGGTGGGCTACAGTCCATGGGGTCGCTGAGAGTCAGACACGACTGAGCGACTTCACTTTCACTTTCATGCATTGGAGAAGGAAATGGCAACCCACTCCAAGGTTCTTGCCTGGAGAATCCCAGGGACGGGGGAGCCTGGTGGGCTGCCGTCTATGGGGTTGCACAGAGTCAGACACAACTGAAGCAACTTAGCAGCAGTAGCAGCAGGCACATTTGANAGATTTCCTTTTTTTTTTTTTAATAGTCCATTTAAAGTCTGTCTCTTATACACATCTAGATGTGTATAAGAGACAGGGAAATGGCAACCCACTCCAAGGTTCTTGCCTGGAGAATCCCAGGGACGGGGGAGCCTGGTGGGCTGCCGTCTATGGGGTTGCACAGAGTCAGACACAACTGAAGCAACTTAGCAGCAGTAGCAGCAGGCACATTTGAAACCTGTACAGGTGACTTTTTTGTAAAGCTAAAAAATAAAAATAAAAAAACATTCTATTAAATAGTTCACTATTAAGTTGATCATTGATAATATAGTTTTATTAATTTTTACTAATTATCTTGGACTAGAAAATGAATCGGAGAATGCAATGACAACCCACTCCAGTACTCTTGCCTGGAAAATCTCATGGGTGGAGAAGCCTGGTAGCCTGCAGTCCATGGGGTCGCTAAGAGTCGGACACGACTGAGCGATTTCACTTTTACTTTTCACTTTCATGCATTGGAGAAGAAAGTGGCAACCCACTCCACTGTTCTTGCCTGGAGAATCCCAGGGATGGGGTAGCCTGGTGGGCTGCTATCTCTAGGGTCGCACAGAGTCAGACACGACTGAAGCAACTTAGCAGCAGCAGCAGAAAATGAATAACCTATTTTTTAATGCTTTGTTACTGATTTAAGCTGTTCAGTTCTTTGACCCCTCCTTGGAAGCCTAAACTATTAGAAATGTATTAAATGTAGCTAAAAATGAAAAATACAAATTGAAAAATTTACCCAGCTGTTTGTGTTTAAATAAATATTACCTTTCTTTTACACTCTTCAACCCTGCTTTTTATGTCCTGAATTTACAGAGTACTTTTGACTGATCTGCAGAGTCCTAACATGTATATTTTATCTGTACCTAGCCACAATTATTCCTTTTCTTTATATTGACTAGCTTTTTCAAGACAGTAATAATTTAAATACTTAAATATTTTCCCAAAGTGTATAAAATGCTTATATTTGAAATTTTTAGCTTCTATATATATTTCATGATTCATTCTGAATCAAAGTATTTGCAAAGGTCTTAACACTGACACTTCAGGTTGACAAATTCAAATGAAAACTGGCAATGGGGGGAAAGGAATAGAGAGCACATATGGTAAAATAATTATCAATGTATTGATAAGTATTTTAAATTTTATTTGAAGTTGCTTCCTTTTCATATATCTTATGATCACAATGATGTAAAACAAGTAGGCTCATAAAATATGAAAAATTATATTCTGTTAGTTTTTTCTTTTGTCAATTTAAATGAAGAATATACCATTAACGCTTCTCAAATTTTAGGTACATATATATCAATATGATGTGCATTTTTATTTTTCTAGTAGATTTATGCTTTTACATGCTAGAGATATTTTTTGTCAAGCTCATATAACTCATACTGTTTTTAACCAAGGATTTTCACCACAGCATTGTTTACAAACGTAGAAAATATTGAAAAACATATAAATCTCATTTAATAATGAACTACTTAGATAAGATATAGTACATCCACACAATGGAATACTATGTAGTCACTAATTGATGATACAGATTGGTATTTATTGACATGAACAGATGATTATGCTTTGGCTTAAAATTAAAAAAACATACATATAGTATATTTTCTTTTCTTTCTTTTTTTTTTGTAAAACAGTGTGGTATACATACAGGAAAAGGCATGAAAGGATAAGCACACACTTAAAAAGTTAATAGTGGTTGTCTCGGAACTCTGGTTGACAATAGAGATAAAATATTTTCTTATGATTGGATTTGTGGTATGAGTCAATGCTATTTTAAAAAAGTAATAATTTAAGTTTTACATAAATTAAGTATTTATTTCTCTAACTCCAAAATGGATTTGGACTGGCATATATTAACAGAAAGGCAATCCCAAAGAAAAGGGCTTCCCAGTTGGTGCAGTGGTAAAGAATCTGCTTGCCAATGCAGGAGACACAAGAGACATGGGTTCAATCCCTGGGTCAGGGAGACCCCCTGGAGTAGAAAATGGTGACCCACTCCAGTATCCTTGCCCGGAAAATTCCATGGACAGAGGAGCCTGGTGGGTTACAGTCCACCGGGTCTCAAAGAGTTGAAGATGACTGACTGAGCAGAGCAGCAGCTCAATCCAAAGAAAATAAGAAAGTGAGTGTAACACAGATGGAAAGGTAGACGGGTGTGGACAAGAGGGAACGACAAGTGAAACACAGAAAACCCATAACATAGGAGTCACAGGGCAAATAACATAACTGCAACATAGAACAGAATATTTCGTCATAACTTCCAAGCAGCTAGACAAAAAGAGAATCATACGAGATTAAGAGATCTCATATGATGGAGGCATGCTACTTAATCAAGAGAGAGGACCTTTTCTTTAATTTTGAAACATCTGTGAATATTATCTTGTGAATATATTCAAGTTTACAAGAGGTAATTACAAGTTTAATAGAAGTTATTCTTCAAAGTAGTTTTCAGCATCATTACATGGAGTGTTTCTTTTATATCGACACGACAAAGGCCGAAGGTAATCCTAAGATTAACTATAGACAAAGGCAATTCAGTGTTGTTATTCACCTTTTTTGTTAATTAAACACAATCCAAATATACGTACTAAAGAGTTTAGCAAAACGAGCGATAAGAATGCTCCTTAGCCTCTCTTCAAATCTCTCAGGAAAGGTTTCTAAGATGAAACTTAGAATTTAAAAAAATCAATCTTTAAAGTGTTAATCTTCTAATGTACTGATTGATAAAGTACCAATATGCTTATTGAAGTTATAAAGTTAATAGTGGAAACTCTCAAAACTTACTTAAATCCACTATGAAGTCTGTGGTATGCCCTCAGTATAATAAGGAAGGGAAAAATAAAATAAATAAAAGAAGGAAAAAGCTCACATCTTTTAAAATCATTTTAAATAATAATTTAAAGTCAAACTATGCATAAACATTAACTGGATCACATACACTTTCCCCTGCTCTACTGATTTCTCAAAAAGCAAGTTAGAAGTTTTCACTGTGATAGACTCAGATGTAAGGACCTAGGAGAAATGAAATTTAGTAGTAGTAGTGAAGTAAGGAAGGACATATACTCAATTAACTAACCTTGATTGGTTTAGGACAAGTGTGTGGAGGAATAAACTTTATTCTATATATTCCTAAGGATATTATATCGAAAAATAGTACAAAATGACAGTTTTACAATTAGAAATTATGTTCTTCACTAAAATGAACAAGGCTTTCTGGTTTCACTTTTTTTTCCAAAAGAAAGTATTCACTTAAAAAAACATGTTAATTGACATAAAATAACCTCTTATCACAAAGTAGCCCAAACTAAGCAGGCACCAGCTTAAGGCTGAAACAAATTGAGCCTTCTTACCCTCACCACCTGCGCCTGGCCTGGCCCAGAGTGACCTGCAGGGGCTTGGAGCCCACCATGCGGCCATTCATCTCATCTACTGCTTTGGTAGCCTCTTCAAAAGAGGAGAAGCAGACAACACCAAACCCTTTGCCTTGCTCCACCTCCACCATCACTTTGGCCCGACTAATTGATCCAAAGGAAGAAAATTCCTCCTTCAGTTTTTCATCATCAATGGTCTCGTCCAGGTTCTTAATATAGATAGGCACCCCCGGAGGCCGAGTTTTTTCTTTTAGTCTCAGCCGCTCAAATCTTCTCCTTAACTCAGCAAGACGTTCAATTTTCTTCTGTGCTCGCCCTACATAGAGCACTTTCCCATCGAAAGACTTTCCATGCAGATCTAACACAGCCTTTTGGGCAGCCTCATGTGTCTCATATCTCACAAATCCAAAGCCTTTTGATTTCCCACTGGCATCTCTTATTACCTTAACACTCTCAGTTGGCCCATACTCACTGAAAAGTTCCTTCAGTTTGTCGTCATCCATGTCATCTCCAAAGTTCTTAACGAAAACATTAGTGAAAGTCGCTCTGTCCCTAGTTCTAACTTCGGCAGCCCTCTCTTCCGGAAATTTGAAGCGGCCGACGTACACCTGGCGGTTGTTGAGCCGCGCCCCGTTCATGTGCCAGATGGCCCTGTTGGCCGCGGCCAGGCTGTCGAAGTGCACATAGGCGTAGCCCTTGGAGCCGCTGCCATCGCACACGACTTTGCAGGAGAGGATGCTCCCGAAGGCCGAAAACAGGCAAAAGAGGGCCCTGCTGTCAACGGATTTGTCCAGGTTTTTGATGAATATATTTCCAATTCCAGACTTCCTTAAGCGGTCATCTGGCTGAGACCACATTAGACGGAATGGTTTGCCATTAATCAAATCGAAATTCATGGTGTTCAGTGCCCACTCAGCATCCGCAGGAAAGCGGAAGTTGACGTAGCCATAGCCCAGGGGGCTGCGGGTCACTGGGTCCCGGCAGATTCGGGTGAAGCGCAGAGGTCCAGCAGGCCTGAACTTTTTATACAACATGTCCTCGGTAACATCTGGGTCCAAGTCACCCACATACAGGGCAGCCTTGAGGTACTTCTTTTTCTTGCCAGCAGGATTAGGCTCCCCACTCCCCATCTCTCTGAGCACAGGGAGAAGGCTCTCTCGGGAGAGGAAAAAAGGCTGCTTTCTCTAAGCTATGGGCCAAACAGCTGTTCACAAACAGAAAAAAGCCAAGGCGAAGAAAGCTAAAAGCAGACTCAGAAACACTGTTGAGGCTGAGGAAAGGAAGTTCAGAAACAGCTGGTCAGCAGGCTCAGAACAAACGCATCAGACAAAAAAGCACCCCAATAACGAATCCATGCTCCCTAAGGGGGCTGAGAATTTCCACCCATTCAGATCTAAAATCAGTCTCAAAAGCCAGTAGTAGGAAAGAAACGTCCCTTCCCCCGCTAAATAGTAAGAAATCACCAAGCAGCAGGCTGGCTCCCCACATCTGGCCTTGTCGACAGAGGCCTCGCGCCCGGTTTTCCGCATAAAAATAGGCCTCAGGCTCCCGCGGGCTTAAAATGACAGCAGCCAGGCCGGGGCCGAGCGTATTCCTCCGCCGGCGGCCGGGCCGGGCGCGGCGGGCTCGCGGCCCGCTAAGGCCGCGCTGGACGCTCGGCGGCGGCGGCGGGGCGCCTGGACACTCGGTGCCCCGCGGCCAGCAGGCAGGCGGCGAGCAGCGGATCGCACAGAGACACGGACAGACAGACGCGCGCGGGGGACCGGAGACCGCCCAGAGACCCCAGACGCCCACTGGGTACGGACCGAGTGACGCGCGGCGACTTCGGCAGCCCGAGACTCGCGGCGGGTCCGGAGGGAGGGAGG
>SJYT01068992.1:0-70897 GCA_006410635.1 Cephalophus harveyi | reverse complement strand
CGGCCGGCGGCGGCGGCGGCGGGAGCCGAGGGAGCGGCAGCCCCTACCGCGGGCACCGCGGGAGCCCCGGGGGCAGCGGCCGCCGCCGAAATGTCCCGGCGAAAGCAGAGCAAACCCCGGCAGATCAAACGTAAGTTTGCACGCGGGGCCGAGAGTTAGTGGGATTATTTCTGGGGCGGGGGGCGCGCGCGGGGCGGGAAAAGGAGGGGAGGGAGACTCGGGGAAATCCGCTCCCGCTGCCCGGGATTTGTCAAACTTCGAGCAGCTGGAGGGACAGCTAGTCGTGCACAGACACACAGACGGACAGCCCGACCGCCGGGCGAGAAAGAGGCTGCGAGGAACAGCCCGCTCCTGGCCCGGCTCAGCCTTCGCCCTCGGGGTCCTTTTTAATTCTGACCCCCCGCGCGCATTTAGCGCTGCGTTTTCGCCCGGAGCCTGGCTGGGTAGCTCCAACTCACTCAGGAGGTTGTTATCAGTGTGCTTGTGGTCATTGTTGTTGCGTTGGACGGGCTGCTACTCTTGGGGACCACTTTTTTTTTTTTAGTAACCAGAGTGAGAACTTAGTTCTCCGAAACAACTGTTGGAGACCTCGGGGCGAGGGAGGCCACGTCCCCAGGCGGTGGAAAATCAGTGTCTGGGTCCCGATCCGGGGCGGTGCCAGAGCCACGCCACAGCCGAAGCGAAACAAAAAGTAGGTGTAAAAGTTCGCGCCTCGGCCGCTGGCAACCGTGCGCCTCCGCCCTGCGGGCGCGGGGCTGGCGCGGGCGGATCTGCCCCGGGGCTCCGGCCCGTCCGGCTCGCGGCACCGGGACGCTTACGCGGTGGGCGTGCGGGTTACCCCGGGCCCCGCGGGCGCGCCGGGTCCTCGCGGGGAGGGGCCGCCGGCTGCTTCCCTGCGCGGAAGCCGGGAGTTCAAGGCAGCCTGGGCGCCTCAGATGAGCCTGACCTGAAGCCCCCGAGCCCCCGCGGGCCTGGGTGGTGCTGAGTCCCCAGCGGGGCGAGAGGCACCTGCCCGAAGAGCACACACCCGCAGAGCTCAACTCGGTCAACTTTTCGCGTCTTGGGGATTAGCCTTCCCATAATGTTTTGTCGCCCTGCGACATGTCTTCAACGCTTTGGCCGAAAAGGAGAAACAGACTTATTTTATTTTTTTTGCCAGCCATGCGGTGTGTCCATTTCTTCGTGTTATTTGAAGTCTTGCAACTAACGTAAACCTGATTATTGTGTACTTTTAGGTAAAGGCTTTCATGACACTGCCTCCCCTTGATTATTAATCACACGCACCCCCTCGTGTTAGAAATTTCATTTAATGTAGTTTTAAAATAAATCCCATAAAGCAACTTAATCCAGTATAAAATGGGGTCCCGGTTGTAAGCAGTTTGCTACATAAGTATTTAGATCCTTGCCTCTCAAAGCAGACTCGCTAGCTTTACTTTAGTGGATTTCTTCTCTTGGGTTGCTTCAACTTGGGTTAAAGCAAGGACTGGACTTAACTTTGGGCTCAAAGCAGTTTTAATTGAGTAGAGAGAGACAGTGTTCTTGAAGACTTTCCCTTTTTTCAAAGTGATTATTCATGGTTTCAACTAATTGCTTTTTACCTTTTAGAACTGGTAAAATCGATCTGGTCCCTGTGTATAAATGTTGCATTTTGTAGTACAAAACTGCTTATTATAAGATATGATTATAGGCATTATTAAAGGCAAAATGCTTTTTAGTTCATGGCTGTCGTCTAAGTTGTTAATAAATAATTAATATTAATTGATTGTATAGCACAAAGACCATCTGATTCTGCTTGGGAATACTTTGTTATCTTCTCAATTAGCTACATTAAATTTTTTTTTTTTCTATCCTTCTATGTCCACCTCATATA
This sequence comes from Cephalophus harveyi, assembly GCA_006410635.1. Lineage (NCBI taxonomy): Eukaryota > Metazoa > Chordata > Mammalia > Artiodactyla > Bovidae > Cephalophus > Cephalophus harveyi. The sequence goes on along the minus strand of SJYT01068992.1, from coordinate 69,027 downwards.
ATTGAAGATTAAAGCGCTGGAACTAATTGCTGATGCTACACTTGTGTTATAGGTCATAAAACATTTTAGTGCCTTATTTGAATGCTGTGATTTATTAACTATCAAAAATACTTAAAAGTTTTGTCATTTGAAAGTGAACAAGTATTATATTTATATGTATTCCCAGTGATCCTTGCCTGCTGATACATGCATTCATATACATTATTAATATACATGCAGTTTAGACTTTTATTGTATTCAGTTTAGGGTCACAGTGATTATCTATGCAAATGTGGACACCCTTCTCCCTTTGCACTGTTAAGGAAAATGAGAAATTAGAGGTCTTTGGATTGTTGTATATAGAGCAGTACTATCTAATAGCTGTTTTTTTTTGGGGGGGGGGAGTGGAGTGGGGCGGGAATACTTAAATGCAGTTTGACCAACTGTAAAGTCACTTTGGTTATAACCTATTGACATCTGTCTCCTTTTGCCTGTTCAGGTAGGAAGCAGTTTTGCAGATGGAGAAGTTTGTCTGATACTCAGAGTCATTACCATGATAGGTCTCTCCAATTTTAGTAGTGTATAAGAAGAAAAACATTAAAAAAAATTACAAACAACAGTGTTGTTTTTGATATTCTGGATCAAACAGAAGTTTGGAAAATACCAGAAAGAAATGGCTTTTGAAACAATGGCGTTTCATGGAACTAATGAAACTGCATTTTAAACTTGGAAACATCCAGAATTTGAAAATAAAGCTTTGGCACTGCTGATAAAACATACCCAATTTAGAGCAACTATGACAAGCAAAAAGTCAGCTTATACCAGAAACTGTGAAGACAGTCAATTTAAAGGACAAAAAGGTTGTTGGGCACAGTTTTTTTTTTTTTTTTCCTTTTACTGCGTACAGTTCCTTGCTATCTAAAATTGTGATTTATGCAGTATTTTAATATTTTGCTTATTCTTTCCCCTTGGGTGCTCTCCGGGCAGCGATAAAAAGGCAACGCTGAAAGAGCACCATTAATTTGCTATGATGACTGGCCAGATAAGAGGAGATAATGGGAAAGATAAGCGGAGAAGATATACCATCAGAAACCCGATTATTACCATTAAAATTCCAGCCCAGCAATCTGCAGAAGCCTGATAATTCCTTCTCCGTTTCCACCACTTTGGATGATAAGGCAAAAAATAGTCACTCAGTGCTCCTTGATTAGACTGCCTGGATTTCCTGATAATATAGTGATAAATTATGTATTTTGCCCCCATGTTTTGTCCCAAAATTCAGATTTTTTTTTTTTTCCTATTCCAAGACTATATTTTCTTCCCTCCCCTCAGAAGCTTTCTCTTCTAAGCTATTATTGTAATCCTGGTTTGATAAAAAGCCCTGATAGGATGGGAGGTGTTTGGTGTGGGAGCCATATCATGCTATCAGCCCATCTCCCCGCACAGCTGCTCGCTGTTGTTGTTTTTAGCCTTATCACCTCCTGCCAATATGCCAATAAATTGCCCAGATTGTTCTCCATTCTGGGGCTGCACTGCAAAATTTATGACAGAAATGATGATTTTTTTTCTTTTACCAACGCATCTCTTTATGATTAGTAACTGTGTTATATGTGCAGTTTTACTGTCATTTTCTTCTTCAAGCTGTTGTCTCTAGTAATGTGTTTATTGCCCTATATGTCCCCAACTTCAGTCTCACTGAGTGTATTAGCTATGGGTTCAGGAAAGATATACATACATATATATACACACACACACACACATATATATATATGCATTTTTTACAAATGCCAGCTAGTAGTTAATGTAGACTTTGAAAGAGAGAAAACTCAAATACTTTGTTTTTATCCAACATTAAGAAAAGGCACTCTTCTTGATACCATTCAAGAATAGTTTTCCTAAAACTTTTAGATTGCTTGATGTTTTCAAACATGTTGAACAGGAATGTTCAGTCTGGATCATGTGCCAAATAATTTGTGGTGAAGGAAAAAGAAAGGGAGAATGGAGAGAATTTTTTTTGTTAAGTGAAGTAGATATTGGGAATGAATATACACCTTGAAAGTAAAATGTTCCCTGTAAAGAATAACCTTGTTAGCAGTTCTGTAGAAGGACTTTTGCAGAACTTGGAATCCTTTCATGTTGAATACATTGCCTTTTTGTTATTTGAGATGATCTAATAATTTCAGGCCGTATGAATCCCTTACTTGCACAGTGTCTCTTGAATGTTTTATGCTGTTTTTCAAAAAGTAGATAATATTAAATGCTTTATTTATAAAATGATTATTATTTTAAATGAGTGCATATTAAATTTATTTAATATGTGTAAATGTGAAAACCTCTAATGGATCATCTTTAGAACCTTAAAATTATGTTATACAAAGAGGTGGTTGTAGTTATTTTTCATTGTTCTAGTGTAGGATTCTTTTCTTTAGTGTTTCATGTATTAATATTAAATCCATAATTTGGGGGTTAATTCACTACTATATTATTATTAATATTATTATTTTTAAAAAGGGCTTTGGGTATGCTGTGCACATTTGAAATACAGTGATCACTCATATCCAGGATGTTTTGTTTTTTTATCTGCAAAATATTAAGACAGATTTTTTTGCTTTGAAACATATTATTCACTTCTTTGGATTTAAAAAATAATTAAATATAACATTAAAAGATAAGCCTTTCTTTTTGGTTTATGTTGTATCTCATGTTAGGGATTTTATTTTCTATATTTTTAAACTGAGTTACATTTCAGAAAATCTATTTTTATACTAGCCATGAACTAAAGCAAAATACCAAATGTAATGTAAAAAAATTAATTTCTTTATTAATTTGAAATATATCAATACATAGAATTTTTCTCAAAAAAACCAAAGAATATTTAGTAGATGTTTTAAAAATAAGAAAGTTAAGAAATGGCTAATAGGTGAATCCTAGTTTTTAAGAGTTAAAGAGAATATAAGAAAGTTCACTTCTAAAGACCATTGATTATGAAGTCAGGTTTTTTTTTTTTTAAGTTCAGTGCAGTCACAATGGAAATATAAATGCTGTAGCATTTCATATCCATAGTTGCTATAAAAGAGTTTAAGGTTAAAACTTTGTGATATGACTTGGAATTAAAACAGCAACTCTTGTGTTTTCCACTTCTGGTAGCTTTCTAAAGTGGTTCATTTATAAAATTATGCAGGAAGAAAAGTTATGAGTTTTAATATTATATGTCTCAGTATTTTAAGTGGACAAAGAAGTTTGAACGCTTCTATAAATTATAACCAGAAACGTTAAGAATAATGTGATTGTATATCAGTTCAATTATAAGGAGTGTAAAGCATCTCTCTAAATTTCGTATAAGAAATCAGTGTTCACTTTAGACATTCCAACGTACCAATAAGTCTTTGCAAATTAAAATATTTCCTGAACCATTTAAATGCAGACATAGAAAATATGATGTGACTTGTCTTATTATTTAAGTTGGTGCTATTAAGTTATGCAAGACAGTAGTGCAGTTAAACGATGAGCTTCTGATTTTTACGTTCTGCTAATTTAAAATTTATATTTAAGGGTTAATGCAAAGATTTACACATCAATTTTAATTTTGAGAGTAAATTAAGATATTGATTGATTATGTTAGTTGTCTAGCTCATATGTATGTATGTTTTGCCTGTATGGTAGTGTAAATTAACTCTGTGTCACAGATAAGGTAGCAGAGTTCTCCTGTCCATGTGCTCTTCAAGGCCTCCCTCATCCCTATTATTTCTACTGTTTGAGGACTATTTAAAGACTAAATTAGCTCTTCCTTCACATGGTAAAAACAAAGAAATCAAACTAATTAGTCCATTTTGCTACTAGTTCTTATCACTGGAAAAAGTTTTGCGAGAACAAGATTGAAGCTAATGTGTTTGCTCAAATGACAGATTTGGGACTAGATGTATGGATTTCTAATATGGATATTTTGTTCTTCCCCATAAACAAGGTAAATCAAGAATGGACTTATATTGGTATTTTAAATCACAACCCCTTTTCAATGTGTAACTTGGTTAAAAGGTATTAAATAAATAATCTTACTTATTCTACATTCTGTGATTAAGTTTTACTTTCCAAAAAGGTGCCTTCTCAATTTCCTTCAAAAGAATGTATATTCAAGTTTTAGATGAAGTGATACTGTTTAGAGCGGTTTTTTTGGTGTTTGGCTAAATTGTGTGAAAAATCTAAAATTAGGTGTCTCTGGGAATAAAACAGTTTTTTTAAGAATACTTTCTTCAATGCAATCTTTGTTTGCTAAAAATTATGAGTGAATATGTTAGCTTTGGAGCTCTCATTCTCCAAGTCATATTCCCTTGGAGTTCTTGTTTCTTTCCCAATTCTGAAGGATTAGTAGGACATTTCAGAAGAACACTGCAGGAATTTTTGAAACCCTGTCTGATTCAGCGCCTGGCGCTGTGTAAAATGATCGGTTCATTTCCCTGACCAAAGGAATAGCAACAAAAATCCCCTACTTCAGTCATCAGAGAATGTGTTTCCACCATAGATAAAGGGGTAAGTATGTATCATTCAATAAGGTTACATTTTGAAAATGCTGAAATGCAATTAAGTTAATAAGCTGAGACATGGTAATATTTGGCATTCTAGAAAGTACTATCTCTTTAAAGGTATTAGCATAAAGATAGCACATTTGTTTATTATGCTTCCAAATCAGCTCCTAGTATCTCTGCCACAGGTAACAATTGACTTTTCAGGCTTCAAGTTAATAGCCTTGTCTCTTGCTTGTAGGGATCAATATTAGTATTAATTAATCACCATTATCGGCACTAGGATCTGGTTCTATTTGTTGTTACATCAGCAAAATATCAATATAGAAAGTGGACTCTCTGATCGTCATGGCAACTTCATCTCTTGGGTCAAAGAAAGTTTATCTTATCTGTGCATAGAGAGTGGCAAACTGTTTAGGGATCTAGTTTGAACTCTAAGAACATTGATTTAGTTTTTGTTTGCGAATAGAGGCTGAATTCCAATCACAAGGGATAGGTAAGATTTAAATATTAATGCCGAGAGGCTTGTCTGAGAGGGTGTCATACCATTACAGTCAGACTGTCTTTTTGAGATGACAAAAAGGTAGAGAAGAATTGTCTAGCCAGGATTATTTAAAGCCTTAGTAATTTGTGCTTTTGACAAATACTTCTAAAAATGAATATATGATAGTTACTGGGTAGAACTGATTTTGGTCAAGATTTTAGGTGTTAAAATAGCTCTTATTTTTTTCTCTTTCATCCCTCTCTCCCGGTCTATGATAATATATCCACTATTTTTTAAAAAGTGCTTTTGAGGACCAGTTTTGCCTCATGATGGGTACAAGATAAGCAGCCCCATGTCTCAGCCAGAGAGTTTTGCTCTGAAAGGTCCAAGAAAGAAGTGTTATAGGACTGTTTTTGTGTTAACAAATATTCGTTGCTAATAAAGGAAATCCTAATGTAGTAAGCTCAAAGGATAGATGTCTCTGAAGGATGTTTGCAGAGATAATAAAAGAACCTAAGTTGCCAAAGCCAGGAAATAAAAGAGATGCTACTTTTTTTTTTTTTTTTTTTAATTTATAAGATACAGTGATTGCTTAAAATGAACATTTTTTTTTCTAAATTGGATCCTTGGAAATTCATTGGTTATTTTTAAAAATTATGCTAAATATTAAAAATTGGATTTAGAAATGGTACCTGAAATGCTCTACTTTATTCTTGAGGTTGTGGGCACTAAATAAACTTAAATATGTGGTGTTTATGGGGAAGCTGTATACGTATCTTATGATTTTGGAGATTTTAAAAATGAATGTAAAATGCCTGATGGTTATAACCAATGTCATATAATTGCTTATTCATTCCAGGCATTGTCCATGTAATAGCTGGAAATTCAACTCTTCATATAGTCTGCAAGGCAGTACTATTTATTATTTAATATTCTGGTAATATCCCCATGAGTGTAAAAAAAAAAGGAATATGTTTATAAGAGGCTCTAGTGTAGTATTTAGTATTAAATAGGCCTTCAGTTAATCTGGGCATCTGCCATTGGCTACTGCCCCTTTGAATTGCTAGAAGTTGTTGAATGGCCTTAGTCTTTTTTTTTTTTTTTTTTTTTAATGATTTGACTTTTGATGATGTTAGATATAGCCTAATCAGCTACCACAAATGTATATAAAATATAGCTTTTATGAGGGCTACCGTACATGTACAGAGTTTTAATAGTCTACATAAAGCTGCTGTGTCTAGTTTCTGTACAACCTACTAAAAAATCTATTTGAAAAGTTTGTTTAAACTTTAAAATGAATCTAAAATTATCTCCAAATAGTCAGGCATTCATTGAAGACATATTTACTGTTATTTTTTAATTGATTCCCTTCTTAGAAAGAGAAATCCTTTTGAAGATATGAATTACTCAATCTGCATTTGTAAAACTTTGTGGATATCTGTTGTTGAGACAGTTTAAGAGAATTTTCAACGAGTTGACATCTATATAATATTGTATCTGTAAGATATCTTGTGAGTTGCTTGACATAGGTGTTTCAGCCATAGTTTCTGAAATTATTTATTTCAAAATTTGGAGAAGTCTTTAAACTTGAGTTGGGTGAGTAATCAATTATAAAACTTAGAGACAAATATTTGACCTTTACTACCTATTAATCTGGACCTTTTAATTTTATTATTAGTTGCTTCTTTGTAATATAAATAATGGTGTGCTCTTTAAGATAAAAGACTTGCTTTACTGTGGCATATTCTCATATTATTGTAAGCCTGCAATAAACTGGAAGTTAGAAGATGAAAAATAGTGAATAAACAAATATTTAATTTCAGTTGAGGACCAGATTCCTCTGAATGTGTATCAAAAAATAGCTAAAAATTGTATACTACTAAGTGGCTTTAAAGTATAAAAAATAAAAATACACCCGATACTGTCCATTTCTCTCTTGCTTACTACATTTAAATTACCTAATTTAGAATCCAAGTTTTAAAGATTATCAGATAATTCAATTAAAAGTTCTGATTATTTTTGATTCAATGATAAGAATTTGTGTTATAACTTAATTTTAGCATATTTGGTATCAAGAACTTTTTTAATGGATTTAAAACAATTTCTTATAGTAATGTAAAAAAAGAGAAAATCACATTGCAAGTAGAAGCTTGTTTAGTTCTCCATTTATGTTAGAAAATATAAAATGCCATATACTAGTAAGACTCCTTCCTTGCTGTCTGCTGAGAAGTTCAAAGGCATTTTTAAAAAATAAGACCCTGTGAATTTAGTGGGAATCTTTTGGAATGCTGTACAAATTATTCTTGTACTTTCTCATTTGTTGTGTACAAATTGCTTTCATGGTGTGCATTTTTGTTCAGGCCCTGGCTAGGGAAGATCAGATGTGTATAAGAGACAGGATTATCAGATAATTCAATTAAAAGTTCTGATTATTTTTGATTCAATGATAAGAATTTGTGTTATAACTTAATTTTAGCATATTTGGTATCAAGAACTTTTTTAATGGATTTAAAACAATTTCTTATAGTAATGTAAAAAAAGAGAAAATCACATTGCAAGTAGAAGCTTGTTTAGTTCTCCATTTATGTTAGAAAATATAAAATGCCATATACTAGTAAGACTCCTTCCTTGCTGTCTGCTGAGAAGTTCAAAGGCATTTTTAAAAAATAAGACCCTGTGAATTTAGTGGGAATCTTTTGGAATGCTGTACAAATTATTCTTGTACTTTCTCATTTGTTGTGTACAAATTGCTTTCATGGTGTGCATTTTCATCCATGTCAACATACATCATTGTAACACATTATGATGTTTTATAACCCATACCTTAATGATTAATGTATGTATTTACATGAATAAATTTTGTGGATAAATTTTATGCTGCTCTTAAAATACTTTCAAAATATAGTTCAGTGAAAATTTAAATCAGAGCCGAATGGAATATTGACAGTATTGCCTATTAATGAAAATCTTATATCCATCATAAAAGTTGTTCTTTTGATTTTTAAGGAAAATAAGCAAGTGGACAGTTGCTTATACTAACATAGAGTACTTATAGCCATACTATATGTCTGTATTTCACTCTTGTCAGTTTTGTATAAAAATTATGTAACAGATATTTTGTTTGAATTAAAAACTCTTAAACTCATGATCTATGTCACAGTTGATTCCTTACCCAACTAGTTTATGTATCGGAGTACATTATTTATATCATTAGGGTAATGGGACAGCTAATGTGGTTTTGCCAACAGCATTGAAAATTTAAACACTTTTTTCCCTCCAAGACTCCAGTCAATAGGAATAGTTAAAAAGATTTTTAATTTTCTGACTTGCTTTTATTTATTTGGTGTAAAACTGTCTGAATTTATATTGTATACATTTATCAATTAGGTCTTCTTTCTCTTGAAGTGCCATCCTGAAATTCTCATATTGATAGCCTTTCTGCCACATTGCCATGAAAATAATCATATTTTCCGATGACATTTGACTTGCACCTAAGTACTTTTGCAGATTTTGGATTTATTGGGCCTTCCATAGCCAATAACAAGCTTAGTGTGCAGGAGAGACTGAGCACCATGGATTTGTGCAAATCTGAAATATTCAAGAGTTCATTTGCAAATATATTAGGTAGCTGCTAAAAATATCACCCCACTTCTTAACAATGTGCATCTTGGACAAACAGGCGCATATTTTGTCATCAAGTTGCTTAAGCCTCTGAAGTCAGGGCTACAACTGGGTCAGATGATAAGATGAGCACAACAGAGAAACGAAGAGAGCGTCTGATAAAACCTGATTGATTGATGTCTGGCTTCCCCACCATCACAGGCAGTTGACAGTTAGTTTGGGATCAGATGATTTGGCTTTTGCGATAGAAGATGGGGCCTGGTAGGCAAGCCTGAAGGACAAAAAGGTCGGTTTCTGTGTAGTGTCAAGTAATACCGAGCTCCCACAAGGTGGGACATTATTAATATTTCATTCTTTCTTTTTTAGGTCCAGGCCCTAACAATTGATAGTCTCTTAAAGGCATGAAGATTCAGTCTACAAACAAAAATGTGTGCCTACCTTCCCGTTTTGTTTAACTCAATGTTGTTACATGGTTTATGTCATAAGGGCAAGGGCATATGTTTAGTTAATAATTGTGTGCTATTTTATGTGATATTTTGCAATATATAATGACATTTGCATATTTCATTTTATTATAGTCTTATAGGGTAAAAATCATGACACATAAACTGGCTAAATTTAATATTTAAAAGCTAGTTTTTGTGGAGAAATACAGATTTACCGAGGAGAAATTACAATGTAAATTAATCTAGAGTTATCAGCTCCAGGTGTTTGGGTATCATAGATTATGAGAAGCTTAGGTGAAAAATATTCTAGTACATGGTTTAGCCATGCCAAAGTCTGGGAAAACCTTACTTGGCACAATGGGAGAACTTTATATTTTATACAGGTCTGTGGTTAGTGAGTGACGGTGGCTGCCATTTGCTGAACTTTATTCTTGCTGGTGCTAGGATTAATACGCTGTTTCTTCGTATTTTAATTATGGAAAATTCCAAATTCTGGGCACATATTACAATCAACTAAAAATATATTAGTTTATATGCTACTACAGAACAACATTGTAGATCACTTTTGAATCTGAACATAATTAATAATAGATATTGATTATATCTATTATTAGGTAAATTAGATAAATTTTGTCTGCTATTAGAAGAAAAAAGGAAGGGAAGAAAGAAAATAAATCAAAGTAGCTAGTTTTAGAATGAAATGTTTCCTAGTGTTAGTTAGCCATGAAAAGTAATATAACTGTTATAGTATTGGAATTTGGACAGCTTGGATTTGAATTTAGATTTAGGACAGTTTGATACTCTCTAGAAATCCTTTAGGATGTATCGCTTTTCTCTTGAGTTTTAAGGGTCAGATCTCTAAAGGACAGTTGGGTCTTAGCTAATACTGGAGGCTTAATACCAGCAGGATGAATTCTGCAAGGTGCTGTATTGCTGATAGTATAAGTGGAATACTGTATGAAAGCCCTTGCGCCAAAACCTGAAGTGGCACTCTTAATAAGTGATCAGGGAAGGGGGCTAATGGCCATTTCAGCCGTGATTAGTAATACGTCCAAGAAAGGTGCCATAAGAAAAGGACCTAGTCTCTTGTACATACATTAATATGGAACAGAGAAATGTGTGTGTCTATTTCTCTGTCTCTCACTCTCTCTCAGTAATAATGAACAATAATAAGTGTGGTTACAAAAACTTCTTCAGAAAAGATACTTCAGGCAAAGGAGCACTTCTGTGATTCTGTGCTGATGGTTACATTGCTGATGGATGTTGTTTACTGGTGGTAGCTAATAATGGTCAACACTTTTTGTAACATCAGGGAAAGAAGAGCACAGGTGAATTTCCATAGCACAGTTGCTGCATAAGTCTGTGATGACATCTCTCAGTTATTCAGTAACAATGATGTTTCATTTTAAGGTGGTGTACAGTTATAAAATGCAAATTGCCTTGATAAATATTAGAGGTTTTTTTTCTTTTTTGAGTATCCATGAACAGGTGTTTAAAGTTTGCTTTTCTGTGTGCATGCATGCACACACACACACAATATCATAGATTATCTAATACTGCCTTCTTAACCCCTTTATTCCTTTAGTGTTTTCTGTTTGTTTCTATTATTCCATGTGGTTTTGAACTGCATACTCTTTTGCATATGGCTAAGCTACTCCTGAAAAATATCTAATTATACATTGAGGAAAATTAGAATCGACAAATGAAAAAGGTGTCACATCATAAAAATAATTAAGATCAGCAGTCCTTATAAATAGGAAGCAGCAATCAGCTCTGTGGTCAGCTAGACTCCAATTTCTTGATTGGTTTCTACAGCTTCACAAATCTCATTTTGAGGAAGAGTGTGAATTTGAGATGCAGTGGCTGGAATGATTAGTCTGCAGTTCACTTCTATGTTTTTTAGTCCTTGGTTTGTAAGTTTACATTTTGAAGAAAGAGAAACAAGAGGGCTGAAGTGTAGGTTGTTACTAAGGAAGAGTTTTAAGGATTTGTTTTCTCTAAATTGGTTAGCACCAGTGTTCTTTATACTAAGAAATAATCTCTTAGGTATTACCAGAGGTGAAACAAATGTTGAATGCATGTTGTTATTAGCCCAAGGAAGAAAAATTAATTATTGCATATTTAATCAAGAACTTTTAGCCTGGGATCTATGGACTTTGAAGAATTCGTGAATATCTAGACATTTTATACAAAATTTTGGGTATTCAAGAATTTTGTTGCTGTAAGTCCTCCAGTGGTGTCCTTTACAATTGACATCTGATTTTTTACATCACCACTTATTGCATGTTCTATGATCTATTTGTTGCTTTTCTGCCTGACTTGATCACCAAGTACACCATGATCATGTGCCATTTCCCTTCCCAATCTCTACCTTGACTGGCCCCCATAAACCTGCATTCAACAACATTTTATCTTTATTGGTCTTCTTTTTGTTCCTTGAACATGCCAAGCTGCTTTTCTCTTTGAAATGTCATTTCCCTAGATTTCCATATGGTTGTCTTCTTCTTATCATTCACTTTTCACTTCACATGTCAACTCTTAAGAAAGACCTCCCTTAGCCTGCATTTAAATTTTCTTCCCCTTACATGCCTTAATTTGCTCTCTAGCCCATTACACTATTTTATTTTCATTCTACTGATATTTATCTGAAATTATTTTCTTTATTGATTTGTTAGTATGCATATTTCTTTATTAAATGATTTCTCACTAGAATCTAAGCTCAGTGGACAGAACCTGGTCTTGTTCACTTCGGTACCTCTAGTTGCTGCAAGAGTACCTGGCACATAGCAAACACTCAAAGAATATTAGCTGAATGAATGGACGAATGAATGAAAAATTTTTTAAAAGTTTCATTTCTCATTTCCTGTGATACATCTTTTAATAAAAGTGGTTTTGCAGTTTTCCATACAAAAGAAAAAAAGAGTTATCCACATGGTTTTTATTTAAAATAAAACTCCCATTTCTTCATTCAATAGTCATTAAACAGACATAGAATATGTACCAATTGTGTGTACTATGTTAAACCACAGGGAGGGGAAAATATAAAAATCAACACACTATGGTCTGTCCTGTCAGGTAGCATATTGCATGGTTAAAGGAGAAAGGCACAAATACTGTGCATTGGGTTATGTTCTTGATAGATGAAAGTATAAAGGAATATGAGTACAAAGATACCTCTGTTACTTAGGATAAGACTCTAGGATGAGATCTTACTTAAGCTGGATCTTGAAGGAGGAGTTGAAGATTCAGTCAGGACAAGAGGGAATTGCATCCTGGCGGAATCAACGGTTTGGCCAAGAGCAGAAAGGCGTTAAAGAACATACATTTTTCAAGGTCTAGTGAGTAGTTGTGAGCAAAGATGATGGAACATGGAAAACAGTGACAAAAGGCAGCTTGAACTTGATTTGAGACCAGGTTTTCTGTCGTCGTTGTTGAACACATTGTTTTACTTTCAGGGTTTTGTGTTTGTGAAAAGTTTTTTAGTTTATTTTTAATTGAAAGATAATTGCTTCACAATATTGTGTTGGTTTCCATCATACATCAACACGAGTCAGCCATAGATACAGGTATGTCCCCTTCCTCTTGTGCCTCCCTCCACCCCCCACCCCTCTAGGCTGTCACAGAGGAACAGGTTTTTAAAGGGCTTTGTGTGCTGTGTTAAATAACTTGGACTCATTCTTTAGGTAATTGATGGTCAATGCAGATACTGAAAAATAGTGCCTGATTAGTGCATTGTAAATGTGTTTGATGATTACCAATTTGGTATAGGAGAAGACAAGAAAATCATGAGCCAATAGTGGGTTTTAGTTAACTTTCACTGTGTGAAATTTAACAATTATTGTTATCGCAAATTTCACCTTAGACTTCTGTGCTACCTTCTAACTTCTAAATGTCGATTTAATGACAGCATTGTAGTGGATAGTTGAAACAGTCACTCAGGGCATTCAGTAGTTTAGTATGAATATTTTATTGAGGTGAGACAACACATGCAAAAATAAATGAACAGAGCAATATCTTTTTAATTGAATCTGTTTGTGCTTAACTCATGAGATTGTCTTTGGGAGTAGCTTTGCATTCTTTCATATGCATTAGTCTAGTTTTATAACTGAATATGGGAAGGGTAAATTTTCAAAGGCAAATGGGCAGAGCAATTGTAACTGGGATTGCCAGTTGTTGTAACCTCTTTGGAAGTTGATTTGCCAGTTTATAGCTATTGAAACTGCACATATACTCTCTGACCTAGCAAGTCCTCTTTCCCATAGAAACCTTCATGTGTGTGGTCTTTAAAGTGTAATTTGTAATGGCAAATAATTAGAAATTACCCGTGTCCATTAATAGGGGATGGATAAAATAGAATTGTGGTGCAATCCTTAGTGTAATTCATGCATTATAAAGGATGAGATGGATGTCTCCATCCTACTACGCGAATCTTTTAGACTAACAAAGTGAGAAAAAATATTTCAGTATGGCATCTCTCTACTTGTATTTTAAGAAGTGAAAGAATGAATAGGTACACATCTATGTATATATTTTCTTGAAAAGTGTCTGAAAATATGCAGGAAATTATTAATGATGTTTTCTCTGGGGATTAGGACTGGGAATTTGGAGTAGGACATAGATTCCCTTATTGTCATGCCGTTACCATTACTACTACTGATAAATTCTGTTGTGAGGGGAAGGTACGTGATAGGTTGAAAACAGTCAAGTATGTATTGCCAGTATCTTTAAGTTTTAATTGTTCATCTTCTCCTCAGTTGATTGGTTGAGAGGATAGAAATATGATTGGGGTTTGGGAAGAAAAGATAGAAGATGAAAAAATATTTAATAAAATATTTCAGTATCTGTCCAATTTAGACTTTACTGTGAGGGAGAAGAGCTATAATGATATTTTTTTCTGTAGTCCTTATTAAGCTTAATATGAGAATATACCAAAAGTGAGGACTCAAGTGAAGATTAAGCTCTGTTTTACTTTGGAGAAGAAAATTGCACACAGAAAAAGGATTTAAATGCATTGCCTTTTAAAATAGGACATTTCTCTGTTCTCAGCATAAGTCGTGGCTATGTTATTAACCTCAGATTAGTAGTGTATGATAGTTTGGTTTTTGATAAACGATCTGTTCTTTAAAATTTGATGTACTCTTATAGACCCTGTTCTACAAAAATAAGATTTTCCCCATGATGTTGTTTTTTTCTGAGTTCAGAAATTTTGTCCTGTTCTTCCTGAACCAGTTCATACCCATATCCAGTGTTTTACTTTCTGAGTAATTTTTCAGATGCCTGTTATTTTTCTTCAAATTATTATATGCAGACATATTTTAAGTTGGTTCTGGGCCAAATATGTTGCTCTTTTTTGCACCTTATTAATGATTTTGTATCCTTGAAAATCTTCCAAGCTATCTTACGTGTTCTTGTGGGAACGGCAGCAACAGTAAGCAGGAGATAGACCAGAGCATGGGATAAACTAGAGCTTAGCTTCAGTGGGATTTAACAGAGACACCCTGAGAAAACATGAAGGTTTTCAATCATAAAAGCCACTATAAATATCCTCTGATAATTATTACTGAATAGAAAATAAAATGACCTATGTTGAAATTTTATCAAATAATTTTAAAGAAGTGAGCATAGAGTTAGTATAGAAGTAGCATACTAACTCTATGCTCAGAGTTAGAAGTAACATGGGATTGAGGAAAATCATAACCTGAAAACAAATAAAACATCTGTTACTCTCATTTGAAGGAGGTGACCTGGATGGTAAAGAATCTGCCTGCCATGTGGGAAACCCAGGTTCAGGCCCTGGCTAGGGAAGATCCTCGGGAGGAGGGAATGGCAAGCCACTCCAGAGTTCTTGCCTGGAGAATTCTGTGGGCAGAGGAGCATGGAGGGCAAGAGTCAGACATGACTGAGTGACTAACACTTTCACTTTCAAACCTAATGTATCTTGCTAAGTTTGTTTTCACAGCTTAGAGCGTTCTGATACTTTCAGCCTTGATAGCCCATGCGACCGAAAGGTCAATTTCATTCAGTTCATTCTCATGGATTCTGAAAACCCAGGTGGGATTGAAGTTTTTATTGTATTTTAGACCCTCAGTTTGGACAGAGGTGCTGCCAAGATGCATAGCTGAGTGGAGGTAAATTCATCTCATCAATGGCATTTTGCAGTGACTTTGTATCAATAGAGAACTAGTTGCTGGGGAAAAAAAAAATTATTTGGCTTCTTGAGGTATGCATTGCCATTAGGAATTCTATTCTTTTTTAATTGTAGTTGATTTGTAGTATTGCATTAGTTTCAGGTGTACAACATGGTGATTCAGTATTTTTATAGGTCACCCTCCATCTAAAGTTATTATAAGATATTGGCTATATTCCTTGTGTTATACGATGCATCCTTATCTTATTTATTTTGTACATAGTAGTTTATACCTCTTCTTAATCTTTTACACCTCTCTTGCTGCTTCTCACCTCCCTGTCCCCACTGGTACACTAGTTTGTTCTGAGTCTGTTTCTGTTTTGTTATAAGAATTCTATTCGTAAAGACCCAGAGAAGTTAAGGAAAGGATCAGCGGAAAACAAACCCAAAGGGGACCCAGCCCCCTACTTCCATGTGGCCTGCTGATATCCCAGCCATCATGTGTTGAAAAGCCACAAGTGGTTTTCATGGTGATAAAGTTAGTGGTTAGCACTAAAAATAGACTCAGAGCAAGGCCTAGTAGAATAAATTATTGAAGATGATCTGTTAAAACTACCTCTGTTTGGAAGGCTATACAACATTTCTAGGACAACTGGTTTCTGGGGTGAAGAGTCATCACCATTATTGATGTTACTAGGGTCCGTTTTCAAAATTGGGTGACCTGTTACATGCCTTATATCCTGATTGGATGCTGTGCTGCTTCTTCTTAGCCACTCCATGGAAAGGTGTTAGCCCAGAGGGCTAAATAATCTAGGAATAACTTTCCAAGCCATCTACTTGAAAATGAGTGTGTTGGTAAACTTACATGTTAACTTGACATGGAGTGCAGCGCTGACCGTGGGATGCCACTTGAGTGGATGTGCAGGACAAAGCC
Source organism: Cephalophus harveyi (assembly GCA_006410635.1). NCBI lineage: Eukaryota > Metazoa > Chordata > Mammalia > Artiodactyla > Bovidae > Cephalophus > Cephalophus harveyi. The sequence continues at coordinate 52,916 of SJYT01068992.1, read as the reverse complement.
ACATTTTCATCTTTTTTATTTGGAAGGGGATTGGGTCAGTCACTCTTTAGAGAGAGATTAGGGATGGTATTCTCTTTCAGAAATTTGGAGTCTTACATCAGGGTTCTAATTCCAGATGGCCCACCTTATTGTTGCATGTCCTTGAGCAATTTACTTACTCTGTGACTCAGTTTTCTCCATTTGTTAGAAAGAGATTATTATAGAAACCTATACAAGGCCCATTCTGAGGGTTAAATGGATTAATACATGCAAAGAGCTTATAACAGTACTGTGCATATACTAGTAAGATATCCTTATTATTGGCATTTTTGAAGTCAAATCCATAAAAGCAAATTGTTCTCTTGTACAATAAATACCCCCACGAATTCAAAATATAAGTTTAAGGCCTTTGGTTTGCATATTTTTAAATATTTAAATAATTTTTTTTTTTTGTAAATGCTGTTCCTAGTCAGAGTAAAAAGATAGATCTTGTTGAATATTCTAAATTATGAAAGCTTTTTGCACAGACAACCCTACAGTCACTTTTTAACTAACATATTTTATTCCCAAGGAAGAAAATATTTTAAAGTTCATTGGGAAATGCTTTATAAAATACATTGATAGTAACTGTAGTTATTCATCACACATAGAAACTGGTAAATATTTTTTAAATTTATGAAATCTGTTACAGATCCTTTTGTCTGATTTTTTTCATATTAAATAACATGAGGTGCCTTGGGTATAATAATCATTATCATAAAATATAAATAAGGATTTTCTTTTTTTCCTTCCTCCCAGACAGTTGTGGAGTTAATACATAAAATTCATTTAGAAGGCTTCTGAGTGGGGTATCTGAAAAGGTCATTGAAGAAACCAGTTGGTTAAAATGCATTTGGATGACCTGAACACATAGTTGTTGTGTCTCTAAATCCCAGACATACTTTATTAGGACAATCCAGCTGGTTTGCTATTTCTATCTCCTCATTATCAACACGTTATGGTATGGCCTCTTCCCCCTCTCTTCCAATGCCAAGAATTTGGCAGGGATACCATGTTAGCACGTCAGAGTCTGGGGGGTGGGGGAAGAACAGCTTCACACTGCTGTACGAGTAGGAAAATGTGTTGTCTAAACATTTGCCACGGGGTTAAGATTGATAATGGGCATTTTTAATCTCCTTACTTGAAGAATTAGAAGAAATAAATTTCATGAGCTTCTAGACATACTTTTAAGAAAATTCTGTGTTCATTCTAATTTAACACTTCCATGTATATTTTCTCTATACAGATTATATATATATTACATATATGTGTGGAATTTGTGAATCTCAGAGCTTCAAACTCTTTGCTTTTCTCCCTTTTCCCTATCACCCTAAGATTACAGAACATCAAGAGAGGAAACGAGAGGAACTGTTGCTAGGTTTTATTTCTTAGTTTCCATGACCAAAAACAGCTAAACTGAATATCATGTAATATTTTATTATCATGTGAGTGACTCTATTAAGTGGACTGAGTAGATCCTTTCTGGTATATTAGACCATAAAGAAAGCAGGCATGGAAATCTATTTTTGGTCATTGTTCACCATTTTGTTTAAAAAATAGTGAAATGATAAACAATTGAATTAAGGAGTCCCTTGACAGTTTCAATAGGATTTAAGATTTTGTGAGTTAGTTAAGCTCTTTGAAATTTATCTTATGACTTTCACAGAAATATGGATTCTTAAAGCTATTTTGGCTATACAGATGATGTTGTGTATATGTATGTAATTCATATACATACACAAATTCACTTCTCACAGACCTTCTTTTCCATAGCAACTCCCTTCCTGTTGTCCTACACACTCATTGGACAACTTCATAAAATATTTTCTGTACTTTGATAGAGTGTTTTAAAAATCATCTCAAATTAAAATTATTTATTTACTTCTTAAAAACCATAAATTATGCTTTCAGAGCAACCTAAAAATGTTTTCCATGATATTCCACATTATCCTAAAATGCTAGGTTTTAATAAATGGTCCCTTTACATGCTTATAGTGATATAGCAAGTAAGGTATGGCCCTTCCTTTCAGAAAGGAAGAAACTATAAAGGGTATGTTTCATTCACATATATATTATTTATATATATTAAAATTCCTTTTCTCTATTTGGTTCTTAGATTTATTCCATACATAACTCAGACACCTGAGTGATAGCAAGTTATTAATAACAGTAGAAACTTAGTAATTTAGAAACTGATACTTAGAGATGTTTTTTTAATAATGTTCTTTTCCTGTTAGCAAAACATATTACCCTATCTGATGCTTCTTATTTAATCTTTATTAACTTATTTACTATATAGTAATGGATTTTCATGCTTTAAAAAATTTAAGTAAAATAATAATAAGGTGGGACTTCTGTAATCTGAGATAGGAATGAAGTCATAAATGAAAGAATAACTGGAGCTTTGATTAAAGAGAAATACATATAACCTTTTATATCCTTCAGTAGTCCAGATTTGTGCCATCATATTGAATGGGTAAAATACTCAACTTTCTTCTAAAACCTTGATTACCCAAAGTTTCTGTCACCCTGAGAGAAATGGACAGGAAGAGTTATCTGTATGAATTTGCATGTATCTTATTTTATAATTGCAGTAGCACTTACTAAACTATATGGATAGGACATTGAGATTTTATTGTGGGTAGAAAAATAAGAAAGCAAATTAAAAGAGAAATTTTTTTTCCACGAATTAAAGAAACAAATTGTTCCCCTGAGTGTCTCCTTAATTGATGAAGAGTGAATAAGTGGGGTACAGTTAACCAGACAAGCATGAGGGGCAGGCATATCTCTCAGGACTGAGGTTAGAACCTCAGCCTTTCGAAGTGTGAGAGATTTGTAAATGAAGCTACTTTGTTACTGTCAGAATTAATATGTGGATAAAAATCTATGTTTTCAAAGCTCTTACAGCATTTTTTTTTGTATTTCCTCTTTATTTTTAAAAGTAGTTTTATGTTATTTTTGTGCTGTTAACATTCTACACTTATGACATTTCTGCCCCCTCACTACCGACACCAAACAATAGAACTGCTTCAATTAAGAAGCAGAGCATCAGCCCCTGGCATCTTATTCTGTTGTTCCATCTTTTTTTTGCTAGGGAGAATTCATTTGTTTCTTAATTAAGAAAAACACCAATAGCATGAAAAATCTGCTTATGATACCTGAATGGTAATTAGGCAAAAGGTAAAAAGCATGCACATACATTCCAATAGCAGCCAAAATGAACTTGAGCTGATAAAAATGAACTGAACTACCCTGGCATAAATGGAGACTGAGTCATTATGGCTAAGACAGTATGCAAACTATCTTCAAAGAAATCAAATTGCTGGAGTGTTTTCATTTGCATGTATTAACTATTAACATAATGAGGAGAAGTGACATTGGACCCGGATTGTGTGTCTGTTCGGATTGATAACTCTACTGCATCTGCAAACAGATGCCCAAAAAATCATGCTAGTAGTTAGATCAGAGTTGAACTCTGCAGTGTGGGCTAAAATGAAATCTAGGGCTTGGTGAACCTGCTGAGCTACTGATGGTTGTCATCTCTCTCTTTCACATTGTGTGAAATTCTTTCTCTCTCTTTCTCTCTCTCTCCTCAGCTCTCCTTCTTCTCCTTCTCTTTTCCTCCCTCCCTCCCTTATGTTTTAAAAGTGATAGTAATGCTGCTGCTGCTGCTGCGTCGCTTCAGTCGTGTCCGACTCTGTGCGACCCCACAGACGGCAGCCCACTGGGCTCCGCTATCCCTGGGATTCTCCAGGCAAGAACACTGGAGTGGGTTGCCATTTCCTTCTCCAAAGCATGAAAGTGAAAAGTGAAAGTGAAGTCGCTCAGTCGTGTCTGACTCAGCGACCCCATGGAGCCTACCAGGCTCTGCAGCCTACCAGGTTCCTCCGTCCATGGGAGTTTCTAGGCAAGAGTACTGGAGTGGGATGCCATTGCCTTCTCCGAGTGATAGTAATATTTCCGTGCAAATTCTCATTGGAAACTTCTTGGTTTTGCCCAGTATTGACATTTCTGCCCCCTCACTACCGACACCAAACAATAGAACTGCTTCAATTAAGAAGCAGAGCATCAGCCCCTGGCATCTTATTCTGTTGTTCCATCTTTTTTTTGCTAGGGAGAATTCATTTGTTTCTTAATTAAGAAAAACACCAATAGCATGAAAAATCTGCTTATGATACCTGAATGGTAATTAGGCAAAAGGTAAAAAGCATGCACATACATTCCAATAGCAGCCAAAATGAACTTGAGCTGATAAAAATGAACTGAACTACCCTGGCATAAATGGAGACTGAGTCATTATGGCTAAGACAGTATGCAAACTATCTTCAAAGAAATCAAATTGCTGGAGTGTTTTCATTTGCATGTATTAACTATTAACATAATGAGGAGAAGTGACATTGGACCCGGATTGTGTGTCTGTTCGGATTGATAACTCTACTGCATCTGCAAACAGATGCCCAAAAAATCATGCTAGTAGTTAGATCAGAGTTGAACTCTGCAGTGTGGGCTAAAATGAAATCTAGGGCTTGGTGAACCTGCTGAGCTACTGATGGTTGTCATCTCTCTCTTTCACATTGTGTGAAATTCTTTCTCTCTCTTTCTCTCTCTCTCCTCAGCTCTCCTTCTTCTCCTTCTCTTTTCCTCCCTCCCTCCCTTATGTTTTAAAAGTGATAGTAATGCTGCTGCTGCTGCTGCGTCGCTTCAGTCGTGTCCGACTCTGTGCGACCCCACAGACGGCAGCCCACTGGGCTCCGCTATCCCTGGGATTCTCCAGGCAAGAACACTGGAGTGGGTTGCCATTTCCTTCTCCAAAGCATGAAAGTGAAAAGTGAAAGTGAAGTCGCTCAGTCGTGTCTGACTCAGCGACCCCATGGAGCCTACCAGGCTCTGCAGCCTACCAGGTTCCTCCGTCCATGGGAGTTTCTAGGCAAGAGTACTGGAGTGGGATGCCATTGCCTTCTCCGAGTGATAGTAATATTTCCGTGCAAATTCTCATTGGAAACTTCTTGGTTTTGCCCAGTACAACTTTTCACAGTGTAACTAATGCTATAAAGGAGATCTTAAAAATCATACGATTAAGATCCATTACAGGATTTGAAATTTTAGGGTTTTTTAAAATTTATTCCCAGCAAATGTAAACCTAGGAATAAAGGGAACTGACATTTACTGAACTCCCCTTGTGTACATACATCCCTTTAGTCATGTCCCACTCTTTGAGACCCTGTGGAAATTATAGCCCACTCGGCTCCTCTGTCCATGGGATTCTCTAGGCAAGAATAGTGGAGTGGTTGCCATGCCCTCCTCCAGGGGATCTTCTTGACCCAGGGATCGAACCTACATCTCCTGCTTTGGCAGGTGGATTCCTTACCACTAGTGCCATCTGGGAAGCCCATTCATGTACTGAACAAAGTGTTTTTCCTTAGAAAAATGGAAAGAGTCCTTGAGAAAGATGAAGGAGATGTGACAGTGAGAGACATCTCTAGCCTTTTAGATGGCTATCAGCACAATCACTGACCCTCTGGGTCTTAGTTCATTCTAATCTGCAAAATAGGGTAATGTTTCCTAATCTCAAAACCCTTGAGGCCAATACTTAATGTCAGTGTTCTAAAAACCTGAGAGAAATTGGAAGTTCATCACTCAGAAACCTGCTCAGAGCAACTAAAATGCTTTATTTCCTTACGAGCCATGGGATTGATCATTAATAGCATGACTTTTGCTAATCTATGTTGATGAGAAACTCTGATGACTATATAAATCTTTGACTAATTTGAATAAAATAAACATTTTTAAGTTTTATGTTTTATTGTTCCTTAAAGCAAAGTATAGCTTGCTTTAAAATCGATAAATCCATTTAATGTTGCAGTAGTTTTTCCTCTCTTGAAAACTTACTGATGTGTGTCTTACAAATGATGGAGACTACTAATTAAGAAATCTTGTATCATTTTTTTTCCCCCTACAATTTTGTTTATTCTGTTTCACACGTCTTTGAGTCCTCTTGGCAGTGTTCAGTCATGTCCTAGAAAGGTAAGTTCTCTGCTCTTAAAGCGTTTGCATTCTAGAGATGGGCTGCTGCTGCTGCTGCTGCTGCTGCTAAGTCACTTCAGTCATGTCCAACTCTGTGCGACCGCATAGACGGTAGCCTACCAGGCTCCCCCATCCCTGGGATTCTCCAGGCAAGAACACTGGAGTGGGTTGCCATTTCCTTCCCCAATGCATGAAAGTGAAAAGTGAAAGTGAAGTCGCTCAGTCGTGTCTAACTCTTCGCAACCCCATGGACTGCAGCCTACCAGGCTCCTCCATACATGAGATTTTCCAGGCAAGAGTACTGGAGTGGGGTGCCATCGCCTTCTCCGTAGAGATGGGCAGTGGGTAGTAAACATAGTAACTCAGTGATTGCATAGCCTGATATTGGGTAGGGTAAGTGTGATGAAGAAAAAAACAAGTAGAATAATGTGTCAGAGAATGACTTTTGGGGTCCTTGAATTATCTGTCGGATAAAGGTTTCTTAAACTTGATGCTGTTGAAGAGGGCAACATGAATATCTTTTTTTTAAATAAAATAATTGGCAACCACTCTCAAGGGTAAGGGGGCACACGTGTGTCAGAGATCCACCTATTCCTCAATAACCCAGCTGAAAGATACTACTGTTTGAATGCTGTGGAGGCTGGGAAAAATTCTTGGGGACTGTTAGACTTTACTGAATGAATCGGTTGAGGAGAAATGTGTCAGAGATGGAGTTAGGTCCCAGGGACAATGTAGTTACTAAGGAGACATAGAACATACTCTCATCAGTCTTTTGTTCTAGGAGAGAGACATCATTCTATCTAAAATAATGGCTATTGCTCTCTGGAAACTCAATCCAGTGCCTTATGATTTTTCAGACATTATTTATTTGCATGGTATCTGCATCGATAGTTTTCAGCAAATAAGGAATAATGTAATCACATTATTACATTATTCTGTCACTATTAAGGAATCTAGTTTCTGTTATAAAATATTTTTTATAAATAAGTGTATTATCAACATAATTATGTCCTCATTGTATATACTTACACATACATACTTTTACTTTGAATGGATATTTGCAATTGATTAGATTTTGTGAGCCTTAAAAATGTTGTTATTGATCATTATCACTACTTTTGCAGTTCAGTTCAGTTCAGTTGCTCAGTCGTGTCTGACTCTTTGTGACCCCATGAACCACAGCACGCCAGGCCTTCCTGTCCGTCACCAACTCCCAGAGTTCACCCAAACCCATGTCCATCGAGTCGGTGATGCCATCCAACAATCTCATCCTCTGTTGTCCCCTTCTCCTCCTGCCCTCAATCTTTCCCAACATCAGGGTCTTTTCAAATGAGTCAGCTCTTCACATCAGGTGGCCAAAGTACTGGAGTTTCAGCTTCAACATCAGTCCTTCCAATGAACACCTAAGACTGATCTCCTTTAGGATGGAATGGTTGGATCTCCTTGCAGTCCAAGGGATTCTCAAGAGTCCTCTCCAACACCATAGTTCAAAAGCATCAATTCTTTGGTGCTCAGCTTTCTTTATAGTCCAACTCTCATATCCATACATGACCACTGGAAAAACCATAGCCTTGACTAGACGGACCTTTGTTGACAAAGTAATGTCTCTGCTTTTTAATATGCTGTCTATGTTGGTCATAACTTTCCTTCCAAGGTGTAAGCATCTTTTAATTTCATGGCTGCAATCACCAACTGCAGTGATTTTGGAGCTCAGAGAAATAAAGTCAGCCACTGTTTCCACTGTTTCCCCATCTATTTGCCATGAAGTGATGGGACCGGATGGCATGATCTTAGTTTTCTGAATGTTGAGCTTTAAGTCAACTTTTTCACTCTCGTCTTTCACTTTCATCAAGAGGCTCTTTAGTTCTTCTTCACTTTTTACCATAAGGGTGGTGTCATCTGCATATCTGAGGTTATTGATATTTCTCCCATCAGTCTTGATTCCAGCTCGTGCTTCCTCCAGCCCGGCATTTCTCATGATGTACTCTGCATAGAAGTTAAAGAAGCAGGGTGACAATATACAGCCTTGATGTACTCCTTTTCCTATTTGGAACCAGTCTGTTGTTCCATGTCCAGTTCTAACTGTTGCTTCCTGACCTGCATATAGGTTTCTCAAGAGGCAGGTCAGGTGGTCTGGTATTCCCATCTCTTTCAGAATTTTCCACAGTTTATTGTGATCCACACAGTCAAAGGCTTGTAGACATGTTAATTCAACTTTAATTCCATTTTGCATAACATAACGTCACTGCTTAATGTAGTGGACATGTGTGACCACAGAACCCTGTAGAGCTTCTAGGGACCATAAGGCATTGGGAACATCCTGATAGATTACAATTTTGTACTGTAGGCAAAATATTCATTAGAGTTTTAATAGAAGGATTTCTTCACTGGTTATTCATCTGGAGATGGCTCAGTGAAATGACCCAATGTCAGTAAATATAAGGGCTTCCCTGGTGGCTCAGCAGGTAAGAAATCTGCCTGCGAATGCAGGAGACGTTTGATCCCTGGGTCAGGAAGATCCCCTGGAGAAGGAAATGGCAATTCACTCCAGTATTTTTGCCTGGGAAATCCCATGAACAGAGGAGCTTGGTGGGCTACAGTTCATGGGATCGCAAAAAGTTGGACATGGCTGAGCAATGAAACTAGAAACAACAGTAAATGTAAACCTCTACTCAGGAGAGGAGAAGGAAATGGCAACCCACTCCAGTATTCTTGCCTGGAGAATTCCATGGACAAGGTAGCCTGGTGGGCTGCGGTCTGTGGGATCACAAAGAGTCAGACACGTGAACACACAGCATGCACACTCAGGAGAACGCATGGGAAAAAGACACCCCAGATCTGGCTGCATAAAGGTCTTTTCGATTCTGGAGATTTCCAATAAATGTCTTCTCAGGTAGGAACAGATGAATTGATAGTACTCTTTGAAACATCTCCACACTTAATGTTATCTTAGCGTTCTATTTTCATGAATATGGAGGTTATAAAGAAGTCTGTTTCATATTTAAGCGATAAGTTCACCTTTCTGCCACATATGTTGGCTGTAGTGTCAAAATCTCCTTTGAGGAAGTCAAGTTGATGATCTCTGCTGAATCATTCATTCAGATTCAGCTTAAGAGGTGAGAGGTGAGAGGGTTAAAAGGTGAGAACAGGTGTCATATCCTCTTAGAAAGTACCTAAGAATTAGGAGGCACAGTTGCTCCAGGAGAACTCGGGAAGAATCTGTTTCTGGAAGGAAGCACAAAACTGAGCACAAAGGTGTGTGATTTGAAAAAAAGCAAATGACTCAAAGCAGAATTGAAGAGCAATGCTTGAAGCCTTTAGATACTTACTGATAATGAAGCATTAAGATTTTCATTTGGACTTCTGTGTTTATCTAAAGAAAATAAGCGGAATATGATAGTTGGGGAAAAGGCTGAAGGAACCCTTAGAGGGGAATATACGTTCTTTATTTATATTTACTTCAAACTAACAACAAAAAACCCTAAAACAAACCAAGGGAAAAAAAAAAAAGATTTTCTTTCTTTATCAATTGTAATTATGTTGATTCTATTTGAAAGAGAAATAACCAATTTCAGACTCATTATAAACTAATATTTATTTTTCTGGATATGGAAACTACAACAGGCGGATAATGTATCTCTTGGGTTTCTTAATAATTTTTGCCAGTGCGTCTCATATCTAAGCTGCTGGGTCTGGTATGAACCAATAAAAATACATGATTTTCTGGAGATAGACCTAACTGCCAAAGGCAGAGAGGGACACACTTAATGAATGCCTGAAAATCTTGAATTATTTTTGCTTAAATGGGTTTTACTATGTCTCTTAAAATTAATAGTATCCAGTTTCACAGCTCTGTGCAGTCTGGAATGGTGTCCTAAAACTGTTGGTGATATTTAATAAAATCCTGAATTTGGGTTAAAAAAGGCAATTGTATAAGTACAGGATATCATTAACCTCAGATATGCAGATGACACCATCCTTATGGCAGAAAGCAAAAAGGAACTAAAGACCCTTTTGATGAAAGTGAAAGAGAAGAATGAAAAAGCTGGCTTAAAACTCAATATTCAAAAAGCAAAGATCATGGCATCCGGTCCCATCACTTCACGGCAAATAGATGATGAAACAGTGGAAACAGTGACAGACTTTATTTTCCTGGGCTCCAAAAATATCACTGCAGATGGTGACTGCAGTCATGAAATTAAAAGATGCTTGCTCCTTGGAAGAAAAACTATGACAAAACTAAACAGCATATTAAAAAGCAGAGACATTACTTTGCCAACAAAGGTCTGTGTAGTCAAAGCTATGGTTTTTCCAGTAGTCATATACGGATGTGAGAGCTGGACCGTAAAGAAAGCTGAGTGCTGAAGAATTGATGCTTTTGAACTGTGTGTTGGAGAAGACTCTCGAGAGTCTCTTGGACTACAAGGAGATCAAACCAGTCAATTCTAAAGGAAATCAGTCCTGAATATCCGTTGGAGGGACTGTTGCTGAGGCTGAAGCTCCAATCCTTTGACCACCTGATGCGAAGAACAGACTCATTTGAAAAGGCCCTAATGCTGGGAAAAATTGAAGGCAGGATGAGAAAGGGATGAAAGAGGATGAATTGTTTGGATGGCATCACCGACTCAATGGATATGAGTTTGAGCAAGCTCGGGCGCTTGGTGATGGACAGGGTAGCCTGGTGTGCTGCAGTCCATGGGTTCACAAAGTCAGACATGACTGAATGACTGAACAACACCAGAGAAGAGTGACCCTTGTATGCTGGCAAAATGAAAACTTTATAGATGTTTCAGTTAATTGTGAGTCTTCAATGCAAGTTGCAGTCCAGAATGATTCTTCAGTATTAAACAATTAACAGGGAGCCCTGCTGTACTTTGTCCTGGCAAGACACATCTTGGGTATTATGTTCATGTCCTCCTTCAATATCGTGTCTGGAGGACTGTTAACATCAAGCAATAGCTGAAGGAATTGGAGATGTTTAATCAGTTCAGTTCAGTCGCTCAGTCGTGTCCGACTCTTTGCGACCCCATGAATCGCAGCATGCCAGGCCTCCCTGTCCATCACCAACTCCCGGAGTTCACTCAGACTCACGTCCATCGAGTCAGTGATGCCATCCAGCCATCTCATCCTCGGTCGTCCCCTTCTCCTCCTGCCCCCAATCCCTCTCAGCATCAGAGTCTTTTCCAATGAGTCAACTCTTTGCATGAGGTGGCCAAAGTAGTGGAGTTTCAGCTTTAGCATCATTCCTTCCAAAGAAATCCCAGGGCTGATGTTTGATAGGAAAAGAAAATTACAGGTTTCATATGAGGGCTATACCCAGATATGAGGAACTCATGCAGAGGAGAAATTTGCTATTTTTTTTTTTTTTTTTTAGCTTAGAAAAAAGTAGCTTGAAAGAACATTGTGAGTCTGTGTTCTGTGTACTGAGGACAGATTTGGGCTTGGCATGTAGAACAGTTAGAGCTGTTGGAAATGGAATGGCCTTCATTGTAAGGTAGAGAGCTGCTGTCCCTGAAAGAAAGCAAGTAAAGGTTTGCCTGGATAATCATTTGCTAGATTTATTATTTGATAGATCCTTAAAAAGCAGGGGGCAATTGGGACTTTGGAGTTAAGGGGCAACATGGGTGACATAGATTCCTGGATGATTTCATACTCTAGATGGGCCTTGGAATGTTTTGAGACTCTCTGGTGAATTCTGCTACTGCTAAGGCGCTTCAGTCGTGTCCGACTCTGTGCGACCTCATAGACGGCTGCCCACCAGGCTCCGCCGTCCCTGGGATTCTCCAGGCAAGAACACTGGAGTGGGTTGCCATTTCCTTCTCCAATGCATGAAAGTGAAAAGTGAAAGTGAAGTTGCTTAGTCGTGTCCGACTCTTTGTGACCCCATGGACTGCAGCCTACCAGGCTCCTCCATCCATGGGATTTTCCCAGCAAGAGTACTGGAGTGGGGTGCCGTTTCTAGAAAGATTTAATTGGTACCTGTCAAGTCTTTCTCATGTTTGTTATTGAATCAGTAACAACCAACTCTCCTGGAACTAAATGAGAGGTGTCAGGACTGTCACTTGCTGAGGCCCTTTCTAAGGCCTTGGGAGGGGCTCAAGCAGTGGGATCAGATATTTTTATAACATTTTCAAAGTGAAGATGTTTTAACTACAATTAAGTCTGATAATTCTTTCCATCTTGACTTTCCCTCTGCCACACTTAGGAATGGCCACAAGTATTATTGGAATCTTGATAAGGGGAGATTGAGCAGAAAAAAATAATTGTCTCACTTTTAATATTTGCAATTTACTGAGATGTCTTTTTCTAAATAAATATTTACTTTCATATACACCTTATAGCATAATTTTGTATCCTCTTACAGAGGGTTCCCAATTGTGTAGGCTTCAGATCTTGCAGTTCCTGGATCTATTTCTCTTTGCCCTGTTTGTATATGTCATGATTCTAAGTACCACAGTAGAAAGATACATAAGTCATTGTCTTTGTATTAAGTTATGCACAATGATAGTGTGGTACTCTGATCAGTTTTGAGTTCAACCATCTATATGAGTAACTGATTAATACTGATATAAAATATAATATTTTTACAACTTTACATGCATGGATGTTTTTATTATGGGATAAGAAATGACTCATATAAAAACAATGAGAAAGACCAGCAATGACTATGATTCCCCCTAACCTAAGAAAATCAAATTGTATTGTAATCTAATATATGTGTATATTATTCCCATGGCAAAGGTAAAAGCATGTTATTGTGTGTACCTTATTGATTAGGAAACTGATGTATGTATGTGTGAATGTATCAAAACATTTTTATGCTTTTGAGATGAAATCACTTTAACATCAAAACAAGTCAACTCAGCTAACAAATTTTGAGGATCTTTCTGAAATAATTTTTTTCTGTGTCTTAATCAATAATAATAGGTTACCAAACATGCTTTCAGAAACCTGGAGCTTTTTCTAGATCTTTAAACACACAACAGTGTTCTGTATCTTTTTACCAAAATTCAGTTTTATTCTTGTTTTCATCTTTTGAAAGGCAGTCATGTTGAGCACCATTCTGTGCTGTTATCTTCAGTTTATTGGGGTTCTTTTCAAAAAGGTATTGTGATTTTGAAGATAACACAGTCAGGAGATGTGCTATGACTGAATTCCATATACAGCAGCAGCATTTCTTCTATCCAGGGAAGCTTATACTTTCTGAAAGGTATGGAAGCTCTTCCAAGTGTGTGGCTGGCTAGCAGGTGATGTTTTCATATCTGCTGTTGAGCAGATTGGCTCAAGGGGTAAAAATGCTGTCCATCTTATCCAAACACAACGGATGTGCCAAAAAAAATCTCATCAAATATTTTTCCCTTCATGGGTCATCATCGTTGAGATTAGTGTAATAGAGAAAGTGGAAATTTGAGTGTTCTTTACATTATTGTAACTGACTCCAGAATAAATTGCATTTTTCAAACACACAGACTTCTTTTTAAGTGTCAGTTTTATTATGTATGTGTACAATATTTCTAAATATTCCATTTCCTCTGATTATAGTGTTTATTTTTTTCATTGGAGATTTGCTGAGGAACTGCAATATTCTTGAAATTGACAAATATTTGAATGATTTCTCTTGAACTTAAAGAAAAACAAAACAGACATTAAATACTATTGTGGTATAGATATTGTAAGATGAGTGGATAGATTTGATTCTTGGCCTGCTTGTTTTAAGTGTTATGTATGATATTAAATTTTATAGGAGGGGAATATAATAAACATTTTTTTCCTTCCTTGCTTTGGTAATCAGTGATGTACAGTTACGTTAAACATACTTGTGCATCACGTATTACTTGTGAAGAAGGGAGAACAGTTTTTGAGAACCCTCCTATGTATTGGAGACTCTGCTGCTGCTGCTGCTGCTGCTAAGTTGCTTCAGTCGTGTCCGACTCTGTGCGACCCCACAGATGGCAGCCCATTGGGCTCCGCCATCCATGGGATTCTCCAGGCAAGAACACTGGAGTGGGTTGCCATTTCCTTCTCTAATGCATGAAAGTGAAAAGTGAAAGTGAAGTTACTCAGTTGTGTCTGACTCAGTGACCCCATGGACTGCAGCCTACCAGGCTCCTCCGTCCATGGGTGTTTCCAGGCAAGAGTACTGGAGTGGGATGCCATTGCCTTCTCCCATTGGAGACTCTACTTAGCATTTTATATATATTTGATTTGTTTACATTATTTATCTGTTTTATCCTATTTTGTATGTGTGTGCTAAGTCGCTTCAGTTATGTCCGACTCTTTGCGACCTCATGGACTGTAGCCCACCAGGCTCCTTTGTCCATGGGATTCTCCAGGCAAGAACACTAGAGTGGGTTGCCATGCCCTTCTCCAGGGGATCTTCCTGACCCAGCGATCGAACCTGTGTCTCTGACATCTCCTGCATTGGCAGGCAGGTTCTTTACCACTAGTGCTACCTGGGAAGTCCCTAGCTTAGCATTTTATACATTTGATTTGCTTATGTTATTTATCTGACTTATCCTATTTTATATAGGACAGGTAAAATTGAACCTATTTCGGAGACATCTTTCTGGGTGACACTGCAGTTGACAGAGCGAATGTTTGAACCAGGTTTGAGGGGCTCTTTTCACAACCCCATTTTGTCAGTGGAAATGATTCTGCAAGATGGAACAATGTATTCAACAATGAATATGACACAAGAAGACTTCTGAAGGTGAAAATTGTATGTTTGTTTGATTGTGGTGATGGTTTCCACAGGTGTATCATATATGTGAACTCACCAAATTGTATGCATTGAATACATGTAATTTTTATGTCAATTATACATCAGTAAAGGTGTTTAAAATATGTACACAGGTATGAAAGACATATTATTATTAAGATCAGAAAAAATAAACAAGTTAAACTTGCTAAAAACAAAGATGTGATCCTATAGGTGGAAATGCCTGCTAATGGATCGTGGACTTAAATACTGAGTAAATCCTAGTCAGTTTTTAAACATGGTTCCTATCCTCATGTGGATTATTGTTTGAGGAAACTAGATGCAACTACACCTATAATAGAGAATGAAATGTCAGCCCAGGAGTGCCACACAGCCTTAAACAAAGAATTATGGGTAGAAATCTGGGGCCTTTTATTCACTTGTTTAAGAAAGTATGTTATTGGAAACTTTAGGCAATTTAAGATAATATAAAATCCCCTGGAAACCCTTAGGCATCAGATAGAAAAATTTACTGAAAGCCCTTTTAAGTATTCACTCTAATGTGATTATTCTTTTAGCATTAGAAATCCAACTTACTGATCATGAATCAAAAGCCTATATGGAACATGAAACTTCTAGTCATTGATATTAACAAGAACTTTATTTTCTCACGGCTTGTGAGATTTAGCTTAGAGTTGGTATAGTCTCACTAAGTTGTTTTAACACGTTATTTTTGTATTATAGTTAATAAAATACATTCATAAATCTTACTGTGAAAAGTTAATGCATATTCAATATGAGATGTGTGAAAACTCAGAAGCCGCAGCTTAGAGTACTGTATTTCCTGTCTGCAAGAGGTTATATTTCCAATATGATGACTGAAGTTTCTAACATTTAGTTGTTATATAGCAGGTATGGCAGAGAGAGAGAACAGATTAGCAAACCGGCAGTGACACAACCAAGCCCAAAGGTGGCATGTGACATACCTTTGCTTCATTCAGAGATGTGGCGTATGTCAGTGTGCTTTGCCCTATCGCTCAGTTTGAGCAATTTCCATTCCATTATGCTCTCTTACAGTTTCTGTTTTATCCCCCTTCTGGCTTATTCAAGTGTTTAAATTTCAAATTAGTAGCTTGTCTTTATCATTCATATGGGATTGGGGAAACATATTACAGCCGTTGGACATGTTTACCATATTAAAAATAATAACAAAGAAAACAAAAAATGATAAAGAAAATAGAACAACATACTAAGGGTTGTGTCTAAGTCACAGGCTACCCTGATAAATTACCTCAATGCAGTAGTATTGAACTCTTTCTAAAATACTGTTATCAAACTTAATGAGAACATTGAGAAGACCTGTGTGTGTGTGTGTGTGTGTGTGTGTGTGATATTTAAAATGTTGGGACAGAATCAATTGACAGAAGTAAGTCCTAGACGTTCTTCCTTTTATAAATAAATCTTGTTAGTATTTTGTGATTTCCGCACGTCACATAGTTTACGTAGATAAATAATCATGTAGTAAGGAAAAGTGAAAGTTAAGTCGCTTAGTCGTGTCCAACTCTTTGCGACCCCGTGGACTGCAGCCCACCAGACTCCTCCATCCATGGGATTCTCCAGGCAAGAATACTGGAGTGGGTTGCCATTTGCTAAGGAACAAGGGAATAGTAATAACAAAAAGCAGTATTACTTATATAATGCTGAATATTGTATGTTTTACATTTTTATGTATTCATTTTTTAAACAAAGTCATTTGTACAGGAAGCCAAGATTTATAATCTACCATCTTATGATTTCAAATGCTTTTCCAGGAATTTAGGGGAGAGGGTTCTGTATTAGCACAGTCTCATCAAATTACAAATCTCAGATTTCCTCATGGCTCATTGAGGTCAAAACACTGATGTGTTTCTGGCTTTTTCTGTGTAAGTAAAGTGAAATGAAAAACTGAGGGTATTGTAATACTCAATTTTACAAATACTCTGTAGAAGAAAATGTTTCTTATTCCAACTAAGAGAAAGAGTATGCTAATGGTTAATGTGTGCGGTTGGAGAAGGAAATGGCAACCCACTCCAGTGTTCTTGCCTGGAGAATCCCAGGGACATGGGAGCCTGGTGGGCTGCTGTCTATGGGGTCACACAGAGTCGGACACGACTGGGGTGACTTAGCAGCAGCAGCAATGTGTGCGGTGATCATGTGAAACTCAAGGATTGTAGTTTACTATTGATAGTGTTTGCATTTCAACTTCTATTCATTTCTTTTCGAGGGCCAGGTAATGAGGGGTACACAACAGTAAGCCAATAAAGGTGCTGGTGGATACTCCACATATTAGATAATCCATTTATGAATAGGAAGTCAGCATACCTGTTTGTAATTATGTAAAAAGATGACGGGGATTTGGAATTTTGTTTATAAGTTTGAAATCTGGAATTGTTTGATTTTATTTGCAAATGCTTATGAGGTTGAACAGTTCACACTCCACTTGATCCTGCAAAGTGAATTCTCATATGATCAGCATAGGTAATAGAATATTTCCTTTCCTACTTAAACAGCATTTTCAAAAGGTTTGTAAATATTTGTTTCTCAGGGATCCATTTATCTTCTTCCTCAGTTCCAAAAGAACTGCTATGGGGTTACGGAAAAAGATGATAAATGAGTCCCGGGAGCCTGGGTTTAAATCGTCCCACTATAAGGTTGCACTATTATTTAGTAGACATGCAGAGTCTTTGAAGGCATTAGTATTAACTGATTAGGTACTGGATTTTTTTAATGCCAGAATTTTGAAATGAAAATAAGTCACTCATGGAGCTATTCTGGCTTTTTATTTATCCATTGTTAAATCCATATGAAAATTCAATGTAACAAGGATGAAAAATAGTGGAAGACATACCTTATCAAAGGATTGGCCTGGACTTGAGCTGCTCAATTCCTATTCAGTTCTGAGGGGCCTGGGTAATGTGGTCTGTAATTGTATACAAAACTTGTAACAAAGAAAGTGACAAAAAAGCCCATCTGCTCTTAGTTATTCTTGTACACAATACAAGGTAAAACCTGGAATGAACCAAGGAGTATTTTGATTAATTGAACTTAACTGATGGTTATCCAGAAACTAACATATTCCATACAACCTTTACTGAAATTCCCCATTGAAGTTTATATTCACTTTAAGTGAACATAATGAAACATGGTAATTTAAGACCTTGTAGAAATTCTGCATCATCATTCTAAATGATAAAGTTCATTACATACTAGACGGACCTTAGTCGGCAAAGTAATGTCTCTGCTTTTGAAAATGCTATCTAGGTTGGACATAACTTTTCTTCCAAGGAGTAAGCGTCTTCTAATTTCATGGCTGCGGTCACCATCAGCAGTGATTTTGGAGCCCCCAAAAATAAAGTCTGACACTGTTTCCACTGTTTCCCCATCTATTTCCCATGAAGTGATGGGACCAGATGCCATGATCTTCGTTTTCTGAATATGAAGATATAAAAGATGAAGAAGTCTATATTCGTTGCATATTGACCTCAATTTCTTACAAAAGCAATATAAAAAATATACATGACTACCCTATTACATGGATTGTTTTTGTGTTCTGCATGTCAGTATTTATATTTACATGTATAATCATGGTAGAGATATAATTTTATTATGCTTATAAGAAATATTTTCCATATTTCTATATGGTCTTATTGGTTTTAATTTTGCCTTTCTGTCCTGTGGTCTCTTAGCGGATTTGCCGCAGTTGAAACATTCTATTTTAAGGCATTTGGCTAGTATCCAACTTTTGTAACTTCTGAAAGAACTAAATTAATGCATATCATCATTTCCATCTTTTAGGTTTTTCTGGAAGGATAAATTTCAAGCAGTAAGATTAGTAGGTTAAAGGATATATAGTACTTTTTAGGAGATTAGAGACCAGAAGTAAAGGATAAAGAAAAACATTTTTTCATAGCATTGGTATTAAACTTTTAGAGTTCTAACATCCTTAGAAATTCTAGAACTCATTGATTCTGGATATCAACATACACTTTTGGGCAGAGTGTGATATCATAAAACATAATTTGTACAGAGGCTGAAGGCAGGCAGTCCATCTGAGAAACTGTTAAAGCAATGCAGGTATAGAGTTATGAGTTCCTGGACTCGGATGGGTTTGAAATGTAATGAAACATGGCAACCTACTCCTCATTATGTCTTTATTCTAGGTACTCTGGGTACAGAAAAAAGACAGAAAGTTCCACTTCCACTCTAAAGTTTCTGAAATACTTAAGTAGTAAATTTATTCCGAGAAGAAATATCAGATAAATAAAGGAATAGAATACTGTAGGTAGATCTAAGTTAGATAGACAAGCTTTTGTATTGAGTGAATCTTGAGCTGAAAGTTCAAGGAAATGGAAGATTATTGGTTAAGAAGGAGGGAAAGATGGCTGTCAAGGGAGGAGCAAAGAAGAAATTAAACAAATTCTGTTTCCTTGTGGACACTGAAGAGTTGAATAAATTCTTACCTTTGTGCATATTTTAGCATATTAGGACTTGGTTTGGAGAAGGCAATGGCACCCCACTCCAGTACTCTTGCCTGGAAAATCCCATGGACGGAGTAGCTTGGAGGGCTGCAGTCCATGGGGTCGCTGAGGGTCGGACACGACTGAGCGACTTCACTTCCACTTTTCACTTTCATGCATTGGAGAAGGAAATGGCAACCCACTCCAGTGTTCTTGCCTGGAGAATCCCAGGGATGGGGGAGCCTGGTGGGCTGCCATCTGTGGGGTCGCACAGAGTCGGACACGACTGAAGTGACCTAGCAGCAGCAGAACTTGGTTTATTCATTCTTTCACCTATTTATTGGTGATTTTTGGAGGATACAAAATTGTCATATTTCCTCTGCTGTGAAAATAACTATATTCTATCTTATTTCAAAGTTGTGAAATAAGCATCATATCTAACTGGAATATTTAGGTAGACATTCAATTTTGCACTTAAAAATTCTGACTCAAAATCCTTTCATTGAAACCTGGGCTGCTGTGAAATCATGCCTACTGTCTTTACATATCTAATGATTAAATTTGGTTTACAGATAATGTTGCTGATTAGAAGTGTAAATAATGAAATCTGGAATATTAATAGGAGAGAAATATTTCTTTATTCCCCACATCAAATGTTTGTCTTCTTTAAAATGTATGTTCAAATCATTGCTGTGCAAATGATAGGGGACCATTTTCCCTATAGATAAAATGGTCCAGTTTTTACATAAAAGCAAAACCTAGTGTTTAATTAATGGAGAAAATTGTTTAGCTAAAATGATTGCAATTTCCCTTGGACCCAGCAGCCTTAGCATCCCTTGGTGAGCTAGTTAGAAAGGCAAATTCCTGAACTCTACTCCAGACCTCCTGATTCAGAACAGATTGGTGGGGCTCAGAAAGCTGGATTTTAACAAGTCCTTCAGGTTGTTCTTACACTGAAGTGAGAAAACTGTGTATTTAGAATGACTTTTTATACTAAACTTGATAATTATGGCTGCTGCTGCTGCTGCTGCTAAGTCACGTCAGTTGTGTCCGACTCTGTGCGACCCCATAGATGGCAGCCCAACAGGCTCCTCTGTCCCTGGGATTCTCCAGGCAAGGATACTGGAGTGGGTTGCCATTTCCTTCTCCAGTGCATGAAAGTGAAAAGTGAAAGTGAAGCTGCTCAGTCGTGTCCGATGATTATGGCTAGCTGGTGTCTAATCTAAATTTTAGACTTCTAACATTTAGGACCAAGCCTTGAGTGCCCCATAGATAGTGTGTTGATTTTGCACACTGCTGGATGGTTCAAATATTCTTTCATAAAATAGTGTTTTAATTTTGTGCGCATCGTAGAAGCTTAGTTTAGCAGCTTTTAAATTCCTAACTATAATATGCTTGCTTCTTTCATTACATGCTTTAAAGTGTGTTTTTTTCCTATATAGTAAGAGTCTCAGTTATAACATATATGGTATCCAGGACATAGTTTTTTAAAATCCCTTCGGTGAATTTCATTAGAGATAATTAATAGTATTTGCGGTATTGGCAACATGCAAACCCGCACACCATTTCAGTGCTAAGGAAGAGCATAACTTTAATTTGTAAACAAGTCTAGGCAGTACTCCTTTTTTGCATTTAGTTTTTCACTTCTTCTGCTATGACTTTAAAACAAAAAGCATCCACAGTTCCTATTGTATCATCTTTATTTTCCTTCTTGTATATATTATTCCTCTCATATTTTCTCACTGGATATGCTGATATATTTGAACAGATGAAAATAAGAGTCAGGATTTAGCTTTCTGTAATCCTTTCTCAGTCTTCCTTCGTAGTTCAGTCAGTAAAGAATCTGACTGCAGTGCAGAAGACCTGGGTTCAATCGCTGGGTCGGGAAGATCTGCTGGAGAAGGAAATGGCAACCCACTCCAGTATTCTCGCCTGGTGAATCCCATGGACAGAGGAGCCTGACGGGCTACAGTCCACGAGGTTGCAAGAGTCGGACACGACTGAGCGACTACACGACCACCACCAGTCTCCTCCACACATACTGCCATAAAAAGCAGAGCTCGATTTGTGGTTAAGATTTACTTCCGCATGGTTATATAATGCTTTTTTGCTTATTTAAAAAAAAAAAAACTTTAAATATTAATATTGAAACCTTATCTATTTGCCCACCTATGTTCCAACCAACATACCTACCTACCTATTTATCTATACCAGTCAGTTACAGTTAGAGGAATTCATACAGATCATTTCACTCTGGGGAACAGCATTTGTGTTGTTCAAATTATGTTCAGATTGGGAACATAAATTATTTACCTGGGGAGATTAAGTAGTATTAGTTGGGCTCTTGGTTTGAGTTACATTACTGTGTAAGCAAACATATAAATCTTCAAACATGGTTAATAATCTTTCACTTCCTAAGTTGGTCTTTTTTCAACTATCGATATTTTCTTGAACTGTCAAAATTCTTCTTTTTAGAAGACTTTCCTAATTCTTTTGAAGGGACCCTTTCCAGTACTGTCTTACACATGGTGTGTGTGTTTGCCTCTCACCATAAATTCACTCTGGGGTCTGTTCAGATGTCACCTTACTAGCGAGGCCTCTCTGACCACCTCACGTAAGACAGTGTCACCTTCTTTTGTCTATGGTTGTCCCCTTACTCTGATTTATTTTTCTCCAAAGCATGTATCCTCACCTGAACTAAGTATTTCATGCAAGCTAGCATTTTCTTGTTGTTGTCGTTAGATTGTTTTAAAAAATCTATACCCAAGAACCAGAGATTATTTATAATTAATCTTCTTTCTCCCTCTTCTGAGGTGTAAGTTACATTAGAGCTGGGACTTTGTTGATTTTATTTCTTGTGATGCCTCCAGAGCTGAGTACAGCACCAAGCAATGGTAACCAACCAACTAGAGCTGGTGGATGGATAAATATGTAAATGGGTTTTGTGGGTTAGTGCATTTGTGTTTCTCATTTGTTATTTACTAGTCTTCCTAATAAATTCTTACATCAGAACTCCTATGTTAGCTGTCTTCATATTACCCTTGCGGCATTTATTTAAAATTTTTTTAAAGGACTAGAGTTTCTGTTAAGTGTTAAATTCTGAAAAGTTGTTTGTTTTCAGTTTCTAATATGAGTTTCATTTGAATTTTTAATACATTTTAAAGCATCAATAAACTGTGACTGACTTATACAGGTATCATAAAGACCTGGGTTGTGACAGTAGTCTGATGAGTGTAACTGCCCACTTCCTGGACCATAAATTACCCAGATGCAGTGGTACTTTAAGTAAGCAAGTCTAAAAATGTAAACCTCAGTGGAGTGCTCTCATGATAGGCTGGCTCAAAATGCTGCAAAGCACTTACAGATGCTAACTTTTTTACAGGAAGAAATGTGATTAAGATATGTTAAATGGAAATCTATACAAAACCAGTAAAATTGTTAAAATATTCAAATATGCCATATTGTAACAAGAAAACACTGCAATGCACTGAAATCAGCAGTAGAACAGCTGTGTTTTAAAGGACAGTACTTTGAATGTCACTTGACAATTTGCTTTCAATTAGAAGTAATTTACAGGAAGATGCCCACAAGCTAATCTTTACAGGATAATTAAGTTCCATTTTCTTTACTTTTAATTAAAAAGCAGAAAAGATTTAGCTGATCCATAAAAAATGTTCTGTTTAAACATTCATCAGACTTCACACTCTTTTTTTGTTATTTGTTGTAGCAGATGTTATCAAAAGTGCAGTCTGCTCTGTTTTAAACCCTGAGTGTTTGGAAAGTGAAACATGAGTTGCAATAGGCATGTACTGGTGAGGTATGATCATTTAACATCTGTATGTTCAAAGAGGATAAAACAGATACTAATGTTCCATTCCTTAATTGTGTTCTGTCTGATGCATTTAATTGTACAACAAAACCACATACATTAAAATGAGAAGCAGTGCAACTTTTGAATTTTAAACATTATATGTAGTAGGATGATATTTTACAAAACCCTTTAAGTGTTTTAAAGTGTCCATAGATTCAGATGTAACGTGTTATTTTATTCAAATTTTAATTATGTAAAACTTGACACTGTTTTAACAAGAGATTTTATTCATTTGAAAAGATGGCAGACTTAAAGTGATATTCTAAAGTCTTTTAAAACTGTATTCTTTGTGTTAACAAGTTTTTAGCATCATTGCTGTTTTTATTTGGCAAAATAAAATACATTGCCAAAGGCATTTGGAGCTTTGGTTTTATAAATCACTATTGGTCAGTGACATGAAAGTGAAGTGAAAGTTGCTGTCATGTCCGACTCTTTGTGACCCCATGGACTATACAGTCCTTGGAATTGTCCAGGCCAGAATACTGGAGTGGGCAGCCTTTCCCTTCTCCAATGGACCTTCCCCACCCAGGGATTGAACCCAGGTCTACCACATTGCAGGCAGATTCTTTACCAGCTGAGCCACAGGGAAGCCCTCTGGTATTATAAATCACTATTGGTCAATAGATGGGCACACACACACACGTAACTTTTTAACTGATGAGAACAGTTGAATTTGTCATGCTTTAGTCTTGTAGCATACTATGTATTGTATCATATGGTGTTAAGGAATTTTGCACCAAGAATTCTCCAGTCAAGAATTCATTAATCCAGTTTTTGGTGTGTTTTTCTCCCTATTCTTTTATTTTTTGGCAGTTTAATCAGTCTGTTCATGTTGCTAATACTTTGGTTTCTTTGGAATTTAGATTTCTGAAACTTCAGAAAAGTTTGGACCCTGTAGATCAGTGTACTTAAAGTTTTTATAGTAACGATTTCACTCACCATGACTTCTGACAAACAAACTTGATTTTTAATTTTCTGATCTTGTGTACCTAAGATTTAAAGATGTTATTAAAGTTACCTATTTTTAATTGCTTTTACTTTCCCATTTTATTTTCCTTTGTTAGAAAGAAGAGTATATAGAAATAGCAAGAGAGCTTGTTTACAAGCCGATTTATTTTTTTGCTTTGCCATTTAGGTTTATACATGTAAGAAATATGCCCAAAGACATTCTGACCAATACAGTATAGGATACTGCAAAATAAAATAAAGAAATGCAGTTTATTTTAGCAGATATTATAAATTTTCAGGTAGGAACTTAATTATAATAATCACGATGCATTCATTTAAATGGAGTATGTGTTTGCACATGTAAATGTCATCAGGTTCTGTAATGAACTGGCAAAAATGTGTGCTTCTTTTATTGAAAGGATAGCACCAGGAAAAGATTAAGCATGCCCTGTCTCCTTCCTTCTCTCTTTCCTTTTAGGTAATCAACACCTGGTTGATTACATCTTCTTGAACTATAAAAACTATACTATAAACTTACAGGGACGTTTTCATGAAAATGAACTGGAACAAACAGTGCTTAAACTTTCCACTTTCAGGAGAATTCTACCTTTTTTTGTCATCCTGTAATTCAGACTTTCTTTAGCAAAGGATGAAACAGTCTTGTTATTGTTCTAGGGAAAACAGTGATTTCCCTTTGGTGCTTGGTTTTCAAGTTTATAACTGCTTTAGAGGAAGAGGACAGATTCTTATATATTTGTGGTGCTCTGAGGAGTTAGCAGCTTAGATGTGTTTGTCTTGTTCCTTGCATCTAAGGCATTGGCTGGTACATGAATGGTCCTCATGAGGTATTTATTAAATGACTGACTGGTCAGCAGCAAAATTTAGATACAGCTTTGTTTGATTCCTTGTACACTTTTAGTGGATTCCCTTTCATCCTTGCTTTTTCTTTTTTGTAAGATCAAGAACCTATAAGCGATTGTGCTGCTTTCCACCGCCTTCAGGCCTATAAATATGTGAAATAAATATGTATAAACTATACATATAACTGACATATCAGAGAACTAGATAAATATATATACATTTATATACATATACACACAAAACATATAGTTCCCTACTTTAAAAGATAAAAATGATGGATTTTTTTTTTCTTGTCCAAATTTAGTTATTTTCTTTTGCGGTTGTTATGGCTTATGACCTCCTCCCCCCGCCCCACACACTCTCTTGATTACTGTAATGTTTAATGTTCATTCCTTTACCCAAGATGTTTATATTTCTTGCCTGCATTTTCTAGGGATGGGTCTTCAATTTGCCTCTGTTTCTCTTTATTATCACTTCATCCTTCTCACTCAGGTCTGCCAGCTTGATCTTCAAAAATGATTTTCAACATGTTACGATTGCTTAACATCTTCTATGGCTCCCTATTACCTACTTCATTAAATCCAACTTCAGCTTTGATTTTAGGACTTCACATAATTTGTATTACATTCTGCTTCTCAGATTATTCCTCCTGTTCTCCAGCTCATACAGAACCTCTGCTTCAGCGAGGCAGTAGGGCTTTCTCTACTCCCTCCCCCAACACACACATTCACCTGGTTCCTGCTTCTTGCTAAATCGACAACTAGCTATACAAACGTGTTGGGGGAAATATTGAATAATATTTTCTCATAATTTTTCAACAAGCTTTTTTCTTTCTTCAAAGGCTTGGTAATTAGGTTTTATATTTGTTTCTAGAAAGATATTCTGCCACTCTGGAAAAAAAAATTCCTTAAAAAAATAATCACCTCTATTCTGAAGATAGTGATAAAGCGTCAGTTTTTAAGACTTATCATTTTAGTTCTCAATACCTCATTTTGGACCTAGAACATTAGTGAAAGAAAGGACCTGTAAGTCATTTATCTCCTTAACCATAGAGTGGTGGTGCCTGCCGCTGCCGTTTACTGGGCTCATCAGAGCCTTTAAGTTAAGTTGCTCAGTCGTGTCCGACTCTCTGCAACCCCATGGACTATAGCCCATCAGGCTCCTCCGTCCACGGGATTCTCCAGGCAGGAATCCTGGAGTGGGTTGCCATTTCCTTCTCCAGGGGATCTTCCTGACCCAGGGATTGAACCCAGGTCTCCCTCATTAGAGGCAGACGCTTTAACCTCTTCCATACATGACCACAGGAAAAATCATAGCCTTGACTAGACGGACCTTTGTTGGCAAAGTAATGTCTCTGCTTTTCAATACCTAGGTTGGTCATAACTTTTCTTCCAAGGAGTAAGCGTCTTTTAATTTCATGGCTGCATATTTGTAATTACCCTTTCATAAATAGTTTGCAGCTTGACCATAGCATTTTGCCACTCTATTAGAATGAGGCACAAAGTCCAAGTTAAAAGCAAAATCCTTAATGAATTTAACAAAATTAAGCAAAGAGCTTTAGGTTATAGGAGCAGAGTTAATGGATTCAGCTGTCTTTACTTTCATTTCAACCAACAAATTTTACATTCATTTTTCAGATGTGAACCTCATTCAATTAACATGGAGTAAAATTAATTTTGTGAAACTGTTATATCACCCCTGGAGATAATTGGAGATAACCTAATGTGTCACAAAACTCAAGCTAGAAAATCAGCATTTATGGGGTTGGTTTCAATGACTATGTTGGGAAAGAATTTCAAGATTATTTTCAGTACATATTTCTTAACCTTTGCTAGGGTTCCTTTCTGTGATTTAGCTGTGACCAGAGTTGGATTGTGATGGGATCCTAGAATGTAGAGGTGACCAATCCCACAACCAAAGACAGTACATGACAGTTTCTGAAAATGCAGTTGGTCCATGGACCAAAGACATCAGCATTACCCAGAAGATAGTCAGCAAAACAAATTTGTGGGCTCCACCCTGATAACCAGCACAGAATCTCTGTGGATGGAACCCAGGAATCTATGAAGTAATGAGAGCCCCAGTTGAACCTTACACTTGCTTAAGTGAAAGAGCTATTGGTCTATGGAACCCCAGAGTCAGCTCAGATATTTTCAGATAAACCCAGCCTCCATATTTCAATTGAACAGTCTATATCTAGTGATTTTTCATCTCTCATTCATCATCATAAAATGCAGACAACTTGAATCAAGGTTTTTTCAAATATGGGTCATTTCACGATTTTCATCTGTATTCTGAAGGATATTCTGAATTGATTCATCTAAACTGATTAAAATGTAGCAGAAGAGCTAGATCACTATGATGAGCCATGGAAATCCCACAATCTTTTTCTAAGAACAAATGTGTGCTTTGTTTATCTTCGTGTCCTTCCATCCTAGTAGAGAATGAAAGCAACTGAAAACAACCTTATTCTTGCCCAATTTTGGCACTTAGGTTTGTTTCGTTTTGGCACATGGCTTTGTGCTTTCAACATACAGGAAACTATCTGCAGAATGAGTCAAATTTCAGAATGTTTGATCAGAAGGATATTTTCCTAAAGGACTGAGGTTGTTAATATTCATACCAAATAATTAAATGTTTTACATATTTAGATGTTAAACAAGTGACATGGAGTTCTATATTAGTTTTTATAGAAGTCTTTTAAAATAACTTGAACATTTCTTGAAATTCTAGCAATGTTATGTGAATAATGTTATTAATTAATATAATTTAAAGTATGTACATACATCAACTTTTATACATATATAAATCCTTTTTGAAAAGTGAACTTTTATAATGATGTTTTATAGAACATTATTATACAATGGTCAATTGCAAGCTTGACCATAATAGCTTCTGTATGTATAAATGTGTGTGTTTATCATATTCTTAGAAATCCTGCAATATACTATACAGGGTTTAAAGATAATTTTTGGCATTGTTATTTTGGTATAACTGTAGATCTGAGGCACAGTTATAACCTGCAAAGCATTTAGAAGCAAAATCATATTGGATATGAGCTTTTAGGTATTTATTTAGGTGGAGGTAGAATTAGCTCTGCCAAAGTTTTTTCTCTATCTCCTTAAGTCGTGTAATATTATGTGGTGACAATAATTATACTGGGTCTGGGCTAAGTGATCCTGATATTGGTGCTACTAAGTCTGTATTTTACATCTAACTGATTGTATTGAATTTGTGTTACGTCTGATAAGTACTGAAAAGTTATAATGCCCTAGAGGGTTATTACTATTAATGATACTGAGATACAGTGACGATAGCAGGCACCTCTCTTCATTGAAAGGACTCAGACTTTTATCATGCTTACTTTTTTTTGCTATATTCTGTTTATTATATTCATTTATTTTAATTTTATTGATGCTATCTAAATATCTACTTACATAATAATGCTAGGTTCTTGGAGGGTGAAGAAGCTGTACTATATGAATAAAGCTGTTTCTTTCTTCAAAAGGATCTTCCCCTGTGAGTGACTAAATGGCAGTGTGCTCAAATATGGAAGTAGCGATCTTAACTGATCTGTTTGTAAGGTTGTAATGTTTAAAACATAATGTTGTAACATTTAAAACATTGTAACATTAATGTTGTAAAGTTTAAACATTTAGTTTAAATTTGATACATTTTATTGCTTGATTCTAAGAATTTTGCAGCAGAGTTCCTTGGTTTGGAAATAGGAAGGGTGGAGCCCTAGATCAGGAGTCACAGTAAAAAATTTTAATTTACTTTGTTATTTTCTGGTTTAACTGTTGATTTTCTTAGCTAATGATAGTTCTCAAGGCAGCCATTTCTTTCTTTTCTTTTCTTTTTTGGCTGAACTGTGCAGTATGTGGGATCTTAGTTCCTTGGTCAGGGATCAAGCCCATGTCCCCTCAATTGAAAGTGTGGAATTTTAACCACGGGACTGCAGGGAAGTCCCAAGGCAGCCTGCTTTGTTTAGAACTTCGGAGGGTACTAAGACACCTATCACAGGAGAAAGTACTCTTGGCCAATATTTTTTTTTCCTTTGCTTATTTTCTTTGTCAAGGGATTTATGAAAGTGCTCCTAGGATGTATCTCTAGTCACATCTATATAGTTCTTTGAGAATCAGGCTTCTTGAATACTGCACGTTAACTAAAATATTTCTTAGTATGTCTTTCGGGGTTTTAGGTTCTTGATGAAATTTTAAACTATACTGTCTTTATTTCATCCATGACACTAATGATGTCTTAAGTAATTTTTTTCTCTTTGACTTACTAACTGTATAGAAAACAGTATGGTCACACCATCAAATGGGCACTTTAAAAGATCATTTATTACAGTGGTTCTCAGGTGGAAACATTACCAAATTATTTGGTTTTAAAATATTTATGTAAATAGTTGTCTTCTTAGTTTCAGTGAAGGAAGGAAGTAAATGAATGTTTATGTACCCAATAAATATGTACTAATACTCAGTACAAATGTACTGAGTATTATGCTATATGCTTTAATATAGATTGTCTCATATTGTCCTTATAATGACACTTCAGATTAGTCTCAGAGAAATTAGGAACATGTCTGAGAATCAAACTGAGCAGTATCTAATTTCCAAAGCCACTGTGTTTCTACCATGACATGCGACTTCTTGCCATGAGGCCACGTGCTAACATTTTGTGGAAGGTGCAGTAATCAATAACATCTAGTCCCTGCTTCTGAGACACCAAGGAATGGAAGATACAGCTTTAGTAAAAACAGGACATATGGAATCTTAAGATGCTGTGTATGCTGTGTGCTCTTGAGTGTATAGAGATGAAGAAGATGCATTGTCTAAGGTCAGTTATTCCCGCCTCTAATTTTCTTAAAATTGATTTAAATAGCAGTGAATAGGTATTGCTCAGTGTGTGGCATACAGCCTGTCTTGTCAAGTTGCTTTTTTCTTGAAAACTGTGTTAATTTTTTTTCCAGAGAAAAAAGGAGGATGTGTCGTGGGCAAAAAATAGGCATAGTTAGCACCAATTCTATACACTGGTTTTGGCTTCAATCCAGAATTCTGACTGTAGATGAGGATTTTTATTTGTATATTGTTTTTTCAAAAGTTGGGGACACTTAAAATGTATTTTCCTTTTGTTTATGTATGAGCTCCATGTTACTACGGTAATCTTTATAGTATTGAGCAACTTCACTTTCACTTTTCACTTTCATGCATTGGAGAAGGAAATGGCAACCCACTCCAGTGTTCTTGCTTGGAGAATCCCAGGGACAGGGGAGCCTGGTGGGCTGCCCTCTATGGGGTCGCACAGAGTTGGACATGACTGAAGTGACACAGCAGCAGCAGCAGCAGTATGGAGACAGTATTCCCCATATTTAAGACTCATTTGAAGCTCTCTTACTAGAGAACTGAATAGATGGCTGTTGGAGAAGGCAATGGCACCCCACTCCAGTACTCTTGCCTGGAAAATCCCATGGGTGGAGGAGCCTGGTAGGCTACAGTCCATGGGGTTGCACAGAGTCAGACACGACTGAGGGACTTCACTTTCACTTTTCACTTTAATGTACTGGAGAAGGAAATGGCAACTCACTCCAGTGTTCTTGCCTGGAGAATCCCAAGGATGGGGGAGCCTGGTGGGCTGCCATCTATGGGGTCGCACAGAGTCGGACACGACTGAAGTGACTTAGCAGCAGCAGCAGCAGCAGATAAAGGCATCCATAAAACAATAATTGAATGTATTTATTAAAAATAGCTTTTCATTTTGTGTTATAACATATGCTTGTAAATTTTTATAATGTTATGACATATTATCTAGATTGGTTTTTGGAGGGTGGGGAAAACTAATGTAATTCAGACAAGCAATAATCACTAAGTCAAGAAATAGGGCAATTAAAAAATGATTCATGGCAAGTAAGAATGAGACATTTATATTCTGAAAATTAATTGTGAGACTTTTTATTTAAATCATCATCAGGAAGAAAAGTTCAGGGAAAAGAGAAGTTTGAGTAAATTTTAACATGTACTCATCCTGAGTACAAATTAGTAAAGATCTTAGATTTAACTCATATGTCAGAGTTCATTAAACAGATTGAGAAATTCTATTTCACTGTGACTAAGCTGCCTCAAATTTTAACTTCCATACTTATATATAATTGTAATATATATAATTGTAATATATATAATTGTAATATAGTGATTGTGTCTGTTTTGATAAATCTACATATATGTCCATGATGTGAGCATATGAAAGAGATGAATACTTGACTTTATAGGGTTAACAAAGATGTGTTCTGTTTGCCAAAGCAAATGGGAGAGCTCTTATAAATCTTCAGATCTCTAAATTATAAAAAAGAAATTCCTTTATGACACGTAGACAGCAACTATCTCCAGCTGGGCAGTCCACTTAAGGTACAGTATGTCCTTAGAAACTGGCTTTTAACTCTAAATTTCCGATGTTTTGCATCCATGCCCTTTGACCTTCTAGGTCTCTGATCATTACTGTCCTACTGTACTCCTGTTTAGTTTTCCCCTTTTTATTCTTTGGTTCACTCTTCCTTCTTTTCACTTCCCCATTAAACTTTTCTGGCCTGGGCCCTCCTATCTCAACTTGCTCTGTTTTCCAAACATTTTTAAGATTCCTTCAGATGAGCCCAGCCTAGTTTATGAGCACTGGTATGAGGAAGGCCCTGGCCTATCCCTTCCAATTTGTTAGGTATCAGGGTGTTTGGAATACTTTCAGTGTTAACTTTGGTGAAATCATGGGACAGAGCTGCTGCTGCTGCTGCTGCTGAGTCACTTCAGTCGTGTCTGACTCTGTGTGACCCCATAGACGGCAGCCCACCAGGCTCCTCTGTCCCTGGGATTCTCCAGGCAAGAACACTGGAGTGGGTTGCCATTTCCTTCTCCAATGCATGAAAGTGAAAAGTGAAAGTGAAGTCACTTAGTCGTGTCTGACTCCGTGACCCCATGCACTGCAACCCACCAGGCTCCCCCGTCCATGGGATTTTCCAGGCAAGAGTACTGGAGTGGGTTGCCATCGCCTTCTCTGATGGGACAGAGCCAATATAAAATAATTTTATTTTATTTTATTTTTTTTTATAAAATAATTTTAGATTCAGTGATAGATAAGTAGGAAATCATTGACCTTGCGATTTGCAAGTCTAATATTAAAAAATCTCATTTGAATTTTGGAATGACAGTATAAGAAGCAGAGTTTCAGTTCTGAGGACCAGACTTAAATTGCTTAGAACATGTTAAAAGTAGAACTAGTTAAAACTCCTGCCAGTAGATGATAAACTTTTCTTAGAGTAGCACCCGTATAAGAAATGGAGCAAATTCCATGACCAGATATTTAATTTCAGAGTTGAAAGTTGATGATTAACAAATTTTTAGAAGTAACAAGTATACGTAGTGGAATTTGGGATTAAGAAGGATTCTCTTTGCCATAAAAAGCATTTTTAGATATTCATTCAGTAAGACCAATAAGCAACAGTTAGCTTCACATTTTTTGTTTATTTAACAAAATGTAGTGGGAGAAGTCTCCAAATCAAAGCATACTGCTTAAAGGAGGAGAAAAATGATTTCTCTTTTAGTGCATTCAAAATGGCCTCCTGAGGAGAAAGACTGATGAGCTCAGCCTCAAACCCCTTACTCAGCTGCATGGCTTCTGGCATCTCTGTCGAGCACATTGGAGACACCTCAGTTTCATTTGGGAATCTGTATGTGTAGGTGTTTTTGGGGGAACAACTTAATTTAAATCTCCCCTCCATTTAGTTTTCCATGCTGTTCATAATCCTGAGAGTTTTTTTGTAATAATTGGTGATTTCTAATACACCTAGGTGTTAGACTGACCCCATCTTTATAAAGGGCTTTCTAAGGTAGCTCAGTGGTAGAGAATTGTCCTGCCAATGCAGAAGATGCAGGAGATGTGGGGTTCATTACCTGGCTCAGAAAGAACCCCTGAAGGTAGGATATGGCAACCCCCTCCAGTATTCTTGCCTGGAAAATTCCATGGCCAGAGGAGCCTGGTGGGCAAAGAGCTGGAGATGACTGAGCATGCATGCATGCATCTTTATAAATTTGCTGTTTAGTTAACTTACTCCTGGGCACCTCCCTGGTAGCTCAAATGATAATCTGTCTACAGTGCAAGAGACCTGAGTTCAATTCCTGGGTTGGGAAGATTCCCAGAGAAGGTAATGGCAACCCACTCCACTATTCTTGCCTGGAGAATCCCATGGACAGGGGAGCTTGGCAGGCTATAGTCCATGGGGTTGCAAAGAGCTGTGCATGGCTGAGTGACTAACACAGGTTTAAAACTAAGTGTTCTGTTTGTTGGGCAAATGATACTGGAATATCTCAAAGCAGATGATCATGGTAACTCTGCAGAATGACATACTGACTTATGAAAACACTGATTTCAGTTGCCTTTTAATTATGGAGGTTATGGCATGTTACATAATTCAATCCTTAGGCATGCTCTGCAATATTGAATTCCCTCAGAGCTCCCATCCCTAATCGAGGATGGTTTTCTTATTAGGCAGTTAGAGATCTAGGAGTAAAGATTTCTAGATACTTACTAGACTCACTGGAGAGACTTTTTTTTTGGGAATGTAAGCATTTGTTTAGTTTTCACAAGCACCATTAATTCTTTATTAAAAAGATATTGTGAAGAGATACTAAATCTCTACATGTAAGGTAAGTTGGATGGATGTATCACACTGAGTATATTTTTATATTAAATTTCTTTAAATTAGGAAAGTCAGATAGATGTATATAAGGAGAATTTTTAAGGAGATGAGAGGTAGTTGCTATGGTTACTAGTACTTACTGTTAATGATAGCTAAATTAATCTAAGGCCTTGTGGTCATATACTCATCACTTTGAGCCTGATCAGAGTAATGTAGGCATTATGGGAATTGAAATATTAAACTGAAATATTCACATTGATTATTAAGTACTGGATATTTATACAAAACAAATGGGTAAAGCACTATTTTTTCCCTTATTTTGTTCCTGAGTTATTTTATTATGAAACTGCATACTCAGTAAAGAATATGGTAGCTCTTTTCCTTCCCAATTCCTTTCTCCCAACTTCCATTATTAAAATAACTATATTTTGTCCTGTCTAGAGGCATGTGGAATGCATAACTCCTCTTTCTCTTTTTCTAGTTTTTATAACTACTGTGGATAGATTGTGGATAAATTTCAAGGTGGTAAAGAGAAGAGTAGGTTTGGCTGAAATGAGAATAAGTGGAGGTTAGGCTTGAGTTGAGTTCTGGTGAAAGGAGGAAACATTTCTGGAAAAGAAAAAGTGCACTGGGGAAACTTGGTTTGCAGCCCTGGATTCTGGAGGAAGAATCGGCAGCAGGTAACTCTCATTGCCCACAATTCTGGCAGTGGGCTTCCTTGAGCCTCAGCTGGATGGGCCCTTTTTTTTTATTCCATCAACACAGATGAAAACCCTAAAATGCACATGGCAGATGAAGGTATCACATCCAATTTCAGTATGTCTAATTTAAGTGTCATTAGTAGGTCAGACAAGAGGATGTAAATAACTGAAGGCAGATCTTCTTATGCTCTGATAGGGTATCGATGTACAAAGATAAAGAGAGCTGGAGATCCCAGGGGCCCTGAAAGTGAAGAGTGATCACCACAGTGAAAGGAAACTGAATACCAGTGTCTGGTTCACAATGAAAGTGCCTGGTGTATAATAGCTGCTTGACAAAAATACATCTCAGCATGCTCTAGGGCTGGTCACTTCTGTTATCTTTGTTCAGCCTGAGGCAATGTGTAGCTTTGACCTAGGAACTTTTTGAAGTTCATGTCTGAGTCTCAGTGTTTCTGTTTCATTTGATTTACAAAGTGCTTTTCAACATTAACTTTGTAATGAAGGAGCTTTATTCCCAGAAGATGTTTTAGCCAGGGGTATACATGTCATGATTTATGGCTAGAGCAAATAATGAAATATATAAAAACCACACATGGTGGGGCCCATTAAGTTATTTCTAGATAACTTTGCTCCTAAGTTAAACTGGCTATGTTTTTCCATGTCTATGTCTGATAAGTAGATTTATCTCAACATCAGGTTTTCACAAGATTAATAATCCTTCTTTGTAAAGAGAATCTGTTTTAAAATTGAAGACAATTATCCTGACATGAATTATATAAACATGTGCTAAATAATATTATGCTTTCATATACTTAAAAAATAACATATTCTAAGAATACTTTTGATCAGGTATCTTTCAGAAATGGGAGAGTCTACTCAGCAAGAAAAAAAGTGGTGGTCTATTAAACAAAAAAGATTTTTTTCTTTAGCTTGAGTAATATTAGGGTCTCAGAGCTTTAACCTGAATTATTAGCACATATAAATCCATCTTCTTAATTAAATGGGGTCTTTGGCCATTGAACACCAGCGTATGGACAGCGTTAGTTACTAGATGTTATTATGAGGCTGGCCTGGCCACATAATCCATTAGAGGTAGGATTCAGTTATATTGGTAGCAGCAAAGTGATTTTTATGGTTGTGAGAATCTTTTCTTTGTTCTGTCAGTATCAATTATTTCAGTTCTAATAGAAAGCTTAAAAGGGGGTCAAGTTTATGATTTATGCTTTGGATAGACAATTTGTAACATTTCTATCTAATAAGCCAATAATTTTTTTTTTTTTTTTTTTCTGGAATAGACTTGTCTTGTACTATATAGTTTGTCTAAACTACCTCAGTATGTGGCTAAGGGGAGAGTGAGAGTGATGTGACAGGATTATGTTAGAAAATTTCATTGAAAGGCATGAGTAGACATTAAAATAATAAATATGCATTTATGATAGTATGTGTATGTGCATTTATGATTGTAATAGTGAATGCTTGCTTTGGGAGTTTTATTTAATTATGTTGAAAATTTTGGAGAAATAATTTAGAGTAATATGTTAAATTCTGTGGTAAAAGAAATCTAGGTAATGATTCAAAGTCTTGGTCCATCTTTCAGATGAAGCAACAGTAAACTACTGAAAAACAACTCACTGAAATGACTGCAGAGTAAATCAAGTGCAAAACTGGCACAGCATAATAGGGGTAGTTAAAGAACTTGTTTCAGGATGTTAGACAACATTTTAAGAGGATAACTAGGGACAGTGCTTGTAAATTTTATGACACATAAGTATGTAATAAATGAAATGCTAGTTGTTCTTTGTAGTGGATAGACATTTTTATAGATAGGTAAATCCCAGTTAAGAATATGGATGGATTGTCTAGTAATTCTTTTTTTTTTTTTTTCCAAATTGTGACGATGAATTTATATCTTGGAAGAGTGCAAGCAGTGTTTAATCATCCTTCAGACATATTATAGAGGGAAAAACACTGAGTGGGAGGTTGGGCTACATGACCCTTGTGCCTGGTTTTTAGGTATTACATCTCAAGTGCAGGGACTCCATCTTAATGACTTGTGTTACACAAAACAAATACAACACAGCTCTGTGGAAACATAAAAAACAAAGGGGCTATTTCAGCAGGAAGGTCTTCAGCAGACAGTAGTTGGTGAAATTAATTAAACTAAGCCAAGAGCGAGTCCACCCTATTCACTCTTTTGATCATAACACTTTTTGAAGATTTGCTCTGTGCTGGGCATGTTGCAGAGTTTTTATGTGAGTTGTTTTAACCCATAGAGTATGACCTCTATTTTATAGATGAGAAAACTAAGGCAGAGAAAGGTAAAGTGATTTGCTCAGTGTCACATAGCTGGTGGTCATACCTATCTCAGATTTGAGCCCTAGTTGTTTAACACCAGAGCTAACGCTCTTCATTACATGTATTGCATTATGTGTACACACAATAGTAATTGTCTTGATGCATCTTTACAATGGGTTCTTGAGAATGTCCTAACTCTGTACTTGTGGGCCTTTAATATGTTCAGTACCACTGACACTGTGATGTTAATTAAACATTTGTAAGTCATGAACACTGGGAATTCAAGATACTGAATTCTGAATTGGTAGAGATTTCTGAAATTCCAGAAACATTGCACCTCTATTTAATACTATTTCTTTTCTGTGTGTATGCTTGTATGTGTGTGTGTGAGTCCATGTCCACACATGATAATTTTGCTAACAATATGGAGCTGGTCGAATAAGACTTAGAGCAAGGAAAAGGAGATAGGAAATCAAGTAGTATTCTCTCTATCATGTAAGTCCCAAAGTGCTCAATTTTTTAAGGATTGGTGCATTCTGATAGTGGACATATATAGATGGCTGAATGACACAAATGTGCATACTTAGCTTTCCTGGCTTGTAATGTGCTTTTCTGGAAGTAATAAAGGATGGAGATAATTATACAGCTTACATCCAAGAACTGAAAGGGATTTTAGGAAGGTCATAATCCAAGGTCATGAAGGGGGAAACAAACCAAGATTTAGACCCCTCAGATGGTTATACAAATTCAAATTCAGGAAATTTGTAAATAAGCAGGTGTGTTAAATTATTGGGTTCTGGCCAGAGGTATTAACATATAGATTATTTACCTGTGCTGTGATACTGTCTTATGTAAGAATAGAATATGATAACTAGACTGTACATTACATATTGTGTATCAACATCAATTATCCTTAATTAGTGAGATGTACTATCACGTATGTTTTAACCTGTACGTTAAGCACATCATGAGAAATGCCAGACTGAATGAGTTACAAGCTGGAATCAAGATAGGTGGGAGAAACATCAACGACCTCAGATATGTAGATGATACCACTCTAATGGATGGCAGAAA
Organism: Cephalophus harveyi; assembly: GCA_006410635.1. NCBI lineage: Eukaryota > Metazoa > Chordata > Mammalia > Artiodactyla > Bovidae > Cephalophus > Cephalophus harveyi. The sequence continues at coordinate 15,244 of SJYT01068992.1, read as the reverse complement.
GTGAAGAGGAAATAAAGCTTCTTGATGAGACTGAAGGAGGAGAGTGAAAGAGCCAGCTTAAGACTAAATATTAAAGGAACTAAGATCATGGCATCTGGCCCCATTACTGTATGGCAAATAGAAGGGGAAAAGGTGGAAGTAGTGACAAAGTTCCTCTTCTTGGGCTCCAGAATCTCTGCAGATGGTGACTGCAGTTGTGAAATCAGAAGATGACTGCTTCTTGGCAGGAAAGCAATGACAAACCTAGACAGTGTGTTGAAAAGCAGAGACATTACTCTGCTGACAAAGGTCCATATAGTCAAGACTATGGTCTTCCCAGTGGTCATGTACAGTTGTGAGAGCTGGACCATAAAGAAGGCAGAATGCCAAAGAATTGCTGCCTTCGAACTGTAGTGCTGGAGAAGACACTGAAAATCCCTTGGAAAGCAAGGAGATCAAACCAATTTTAAGGGAGAACGATCCTGAATATTCACTGGAAGTACTGATGCTTAAGGTGCAGCTCCAGTATTTTGGTCATCTGATGCAAACAGACGACTCATTGGAAAAGTCCCTGATGCTGGGAAAGATTGAGAGCAGAAGGAGAAGAGGGCATCAGAGGATGAGATGGCTGGATGGCATCACAGATGCAATGAACATGAACTTGGGCAAACTCCAGGAGATGATGAGGGACAAGGAGGCCTAGCAGGCTGCAGTCCATGGGGTCGCAAAGAGTTGGACATGACTGGGCTACTGAAGAACAACAATTATCACTGCATAAGGATATCTTTGTTTTTAGATTGTACATACTGAATACATAGGGCTGTAATACTTACAACTTACTTTCAGTTGTTTCAGCAAAATGAAAACAGTTATATTATTATTACCCGGAAAGAGACATAATGCAAATGTAGCAAAGCGATAGCAATTTATAATTCTAGGTGAAAGGTATATGCATGTTTCACTGTGTCACCTTTGTAACTTTTGAAAATTTAAAATATACCAAATAAAAATTAGAAAGAAATAGATAGTTCTGACAGATAAATATAATAGCGGTAGTGGTGGTCGTAGTGGATGTAGTTGCTGTAGTAATAGTAAGTGTGTACCGAGCTTTCTAGGTAGTCAGTGGTATGACATACAAAAGTATCCAAAAGTCAGAATAAGTGTGATGCAGACATTAGAATAGAATGTTCACTGTAGTATCCTAAGATTGATTTTAAATATATCTGTATTTGTATATGCCTAATAGTGACAGAAAGCTGCTCCCAAACGTTTTCTTGAAGTATAGTGAACTTTGTAAATTATCAAACATATTCTTGCTTAAGAAATAAGGGAACTTAAGTAGGAGAAGAAAGCTCTTCTAAATTGTATCCTTTAAGAGTGTGACATATTAAGACATAATTGGAACGAATGAAGGTTGATGATCAGAATAGAGTGTGATTTAAAATATTGTGTAAATGAACAAGATATTATAGAGAAAATAGGAGAAAAATATTCTGGGTATGAATAATATTCAAAATCCATAGATCACCTGCTACTTCATGTACACAAGGCCACTGTGTGCTCTGACCAATGTGGTTTTAGATCTTACATTCCTTATCTTTGAACCTTTGGGAAGCAGGAAGTCCACTATTGTTCTTGTTAGCCAGTCCACCCCTTGTTGGCAAATTGTCTTGGTCTTTTTGCACTCTATGCTCTGTGTGGGTCTTTTACTAATTAGCTTAAGATGAAAGCAAAAGATCTTCAAAGAGTCAAAAGAACCTATATTTCCATTGTTACTTCCTCAAGTAAATCATTCATTCATATAAATATTCATTTATATTTTCATAAGATTCTTTCTCAACAAGAACCCTTAAAATCATTTTGATTTTTTTTTTTTTGCTGACATTGAAGTCTAAGTCCGTTTATTATTACCTTACTTCAATTTTATTTTCATTTCTTTCTATTCCTAAACCTCCATTTTAAAACCAAGACATTTTTCCCCTTTGATCTCAAAACATCTCTTAGAGGGATCTGACAAAGAGTAGTCTGGATTTCACAGGGCAGTGGCCCCATAGTTATTATTACATACTAGTAAGGCATATACTAGTGGATGAATATAGTGCTTTAAGAATACAAATAAAGAATGTTACAAAAACTGAAGGTAGGTTATTTGACAAAAAAAAAAAAAAAAAGCCCAGAAGTTAGTGTCTATTTATGTGTTCTAGTCAGAGAAAAGCAACAACTATAAGAAGACAAAACAAATGAGATAAAGAGCAAAGAAAAATGAAAACTATATACATTTTTTCTTTTAAATACAGTAAACCTATAAAAATGATAAAGGAGAACTTTGTCCCTTTATCAGATGGGAAAGGAAACCTCTTAACTGATGACATACAAAAGGCAGAGACTTCTAAGCATTTTCTTTACCCCTGTCTTCACACAAAAAGGTCGTCTTTGATCTAATCACTTCAATAGCCAACACCTGGGCTGGCAGGGCAGAAAGAGTCACCATAAAAGAAGGAATGAACTGGAGATTGTGTTAAAAAAAAAACACATACACAAAAGTGAAGTTTGCTCAGATGCTGGGTTGGCAAACTTTGGTATGAATTAAACTCTTAAATTAAACTCTTTTTCTTTGTTGGGGCTTTCAGTTCGTATGATATATGTAATCTCTTGCAATTAAATAACAAATAGTTGTGTTTGTGTAGAGCCGAAGTGAAGAGGAACTAAAAAGCCTCTTGATGAAAGTGAAAGAGGAGAGTGAAAAAGTTGACTTAAAGCTCAACATTCAGAAAACGAAGATCATGGCATCCGGTCCCATCACTTCATGGGAAATAGATGGGGAAACAGTGGAAACAGTGTCAGACTTTATTTTTTTGGGCTCCAAAATCACTGCAGATGGTGACTGCAGCCGTGAAATTAGAAGACGCTTACTCCTTGGAAGAAAAGTTATGACCAACCTAGATAGCATATTCGAAAGCAGAGACATTACTTTGCCGACTAAGGTCCGTCTAGTCAAGGCTATGGTTTTTCCCGTGGTCATGTATGGATGTGAGAGTTGGACTGTGAAAAAGGCTGAGCGCCGAAGAATTGATGCTTTTGAACTGTGGTGTTGGAGAAGACTCTTGAGAGTCCCTTGGACTGCAAGGAGATCCAACCAGTCCATTCTGAAGGAGATCAACTCTGGGATTTTTTTGGAAGGAATGATGCTAAAGCTGAAACTCCAGTACTTTGGCCACCTCATGCAAAGAGTTGACTCACTGGAAAAGACTTTGTTGCTGGGAGGGATTGGGGGCAGGAGGAGAAGGTGCTGAGCGACGAAGAATTGATGCTTTTGAACTGTGGTGTTGGAGAAGACTCTTGAGAGTCCCTTGGACTGCAAGGAGATCCAACCAGTCCATTCTGAAGGAGATCAACTCTGGGATTTCTTTGGAAGGAATGATGCTAAAGCTGAAACTCCAGTACTTTGGCCACCTCATGCAAAGAGTTGACTCACTGGAAAAGACTTTGTTGCTGGGAGGGATTGGGGACAGGAGGAGAAGGGGACGACCGAGGATGAGATGGCTGGATGGCATCAGGGACTCGATGGGCATGAGTCTGAGTGAACTCCGGGAGTTGGTGGTGAACAGGGAGGCCTGGTGTGCTGCGATTCATGGGGTCTCAAAGAGTCAGACATGACTGTGCGACTGAACTGAACTGAGAGGAAATCAGTTCAGAATATGACATGGCCCCAACTCTCTAGTAATCCACACGCACAATAATCTAGTCTTGGTGAGACTTTCTCATAGAGAAAATGGTATAATGTGATTTATTTTTAAAATTATTCATGAAAACACTTCTTGCTAAATAAAGTTTTTATGAATTAAGATGCATATCAATAGTTTCATTAAGCAACCTCAGGGACATTTTATCAACTTACTTATGTATGAGTTTTAAACTATGATTTTTTTTTAATGAAAGAGTAAGATGATGTCATAGGGAGACTCAGTAGGTTTGGTCAGGTGGATAGGCACAGGAATACAGTCCAGGAAGCACTGGCATGAAATGGGAAACCACTCAGAATGGTAACTTGTTAATGATTGAATTAAAGTCCAGAATCGCATCCTGGATTGCCAATGTTATTCCTTATCAGTTCAGTTCACTCAGTCAGACTCATTGTGACCCCATGCACTACAGCACGCCAGGCTTCCCTATCCATCACCAACTCCCGGAGCCTACTCAAACTCATGTCCATCTCGTCAGTGATGCCATCCAACCATCTCATCCTCTGTCGTCCCCTTCTCCTCCCACCTTCAATCTTTCCCAGCATCAGGGTCTTTTCCAGTGAGTAGTTCTTCACATCAGGTAGCCAAAGTATTAGAGTTTCAGCTTCAACATCAGTCCTTCCAACAGAGCGACTCAAATTTATGGGAATAGTCACCATCTTATTTACTTTAGAATTTCTAACTTTCATACATAGAATGAGGACTCTGTTCCTCTACTGCTATCCAGAGACTTTTTGCCAGAACCCAGGCTATGATCTTTTGTGATTTTGTTCCTGGTGTGTGTGGTGTAACTTGATTTTGATTAAGTGTTCAGATAAAATGTCCCATGATATTTTGTTATTATTTTGTAGCAATGAAGTTTTCTTTCCAGCAATCATTTTTGACATGCCACAATATTTTATCATTATTATTTACTATTTGTCCAAAGGATCTAAAATCCCTGGATTTTTCTCCATTCCATGGCAACCTGGATAGGAAAATATGATCCATTTTGATATACAGTGTTGTATTAGTTCTAGGTGTATAGCAGAATGAATCAATTATATATATATATATATATATACACACACACACACACATATATATCCACTCTTTTTCAGGTTCTTTTCCTATATAGACCATTAGAGTATTGAGTAGAGCTCCTTGTGTTATACAGTAGTCCTTATTTCTTAACTTTAATGTGTATATGTATATATATGTTACATATATAGATTTTATATATTTATTCATTTATATACATATATGTATATGAATTTATGCCTATTCTATAAATATATATTTATATATAGTGTGTATATGTCAAACCCAATCTTCCAATTTATCCTCCCTGCTGTCTCATCCCCGGTAACCATAAGTTTGTTTTCTACATCTGTAACTTTCTGTTTTGTGGATAAGTTCATCTGTTTAGTTCAGTTCAGTCACTCAGTCATGTCTGACTCTTTGTGACCCCATAGACTGCAATACGCCAACTCCCGGAGCATGCTCAAACTCCTGTCCATTGAATCTGTGATGCCATCCAACCATCTCATCCTCTGTCGTCCCCTTCTCTTCCTGCCTTCAATCTTTCCCAGCATCAGGGTCTTTTTGAATGAGTCCACTGTTTGCATCAGGCAGTCGAACGAAGGATTGGAGTTTCAGCTTCAGCATCAGCCTTTCCAATTAATATTCAGGACTGATTTTCTTTAGGATTGATTGGTTTGATTTCCTTGCAGTCCAAGGGACTCTCAAGAGTCTTCTCCAACACCACAGTTCAAAAGCATCAATTCTTCAGTGCTCAGCTTTCTTTATAGTCTGACTCTCACATCCATACATGACTACTGGTAAAACGATAGCTTTGACTAGGTGGATCTTTGTAGGTAAAGTAATGTCTCTGCTTTTTATTATGCTGTCTAGCTTGGTCATAGCTTTTCTTCCAAGGAACAAGTGTCTTTTAATTTCATGGCTGCAGTCTGAAATTTTAATTTCGATATCTGCAGTGATTTTGGAGCCCCCCGCCCCAAATAAAGTCTGTCGTTGTTTTCATTGTTTCTTCATCTATTTGCCATGAAGTGATGGGACTGGATGCCATGATCTTTGTTTTTTGAATGTTGAGTTTTAAGCCAGCTTTTTCACTCTCCTCTTTCACTTTCATCAAGAGTCTCTTTAGTTTCTCTTTGCTTTCTGCCATAAGGGTGGTGTCATCTGCATATCTGAGGTTATTGATATTTCTGCCTGCAATCTTGATTCCAGTGTCATCCAGCCTGGCATTTCTCATGGTGTACTCTGCATATAAGTTAAATAAGCAAGGTGACAATATACAGGCTTGATGTACTCCTTTCTCAATTGAAACCAGTCTGTACCCTTTTTTTTTTTTTTTTTTAGATTCCACATATAAGTTCTATAAGGTGAGAGTTGGCAAGAGAAGAGATAAGGGGAGCAAAGAATAGCCTGGAGCCTGTTACCTGCAGGCAAGAGTTTCATCACGAAAAGAAAAGATAGAAAAAGGAAGAGGAATGGCTAAAGCGAGTGGGGCTATTGTAGGTACATCCTTTGGTCTCACCAGTGCTGTGGCAAAGAAAAAGCCACAGAAAACATCACAATTCTCCATGTGACCTTGAAATAATTAGTGATTCTGCTCACTGGTATATATAGCAGAATCAGTGTCCTATAATATAGCGAAGCAGATTTGTTTGATAGTAAAAGCTGAAGTTTGTAAATTGGCAGATAAGACTGCCAATTTAGCAGATATGCTGATTAAATATTATAAGTTTAAATATTCTTTATTATAGTGTTTACTCATCTCTTTTATGTACACAAAAGTACAAACCTGAAGAAAACTGGCCCATAATCATAGGCCCAGGTACCATTTGAGGTCAGCCATTCAATCCCTTTCTGGAGTCTACTCCATCTTTTCCAAGACTTTGATCCTTCAGCTTTTCTGTTCTTTTCTGTGCAACAGTTTTCTGTAGATAAAAAAATAATTCCAATATGAATAAAAATAAGTTTCATCATCATCTATCACAAAATCCTTCCTTGACTCCAAATACTACTCTAACTCTCTGTACCCTGCTGCTGTTGCTAAGTTGCTTCAGTTGTGTCCAACTCTGTGCAACCCCATAGACAGCAGCCCACCAGGCTCCCCCGTCCCTGGGATTCTCCAAGCAAGAACACTGGAGTGGGTTGCCATTTCCTTCTCCAATGCATGAAAGTGAAAAAGTGAAAGTGAAGTCGCCCAGTCGTGTCTGACTCTTCGTGACCCCATGGACTGCAGCCTACCAGGCTCCTCCATCCTTGGGATTTTCCAAGCAAGAGTACTGGAGTGGGTTGCCATTGCCTTCTCCGCTCTGTATCCTATTCACAGCAAAAGTCTTGAATTTGTTGTCTGTAATCTTATATCCATTCTTGCATCTCCTTTTTGCCACTTCACTCCATTCCAGTTAGGATCCATTTCCTCAGCATTCAGCTCCCTTCTGTTCAGATTACACCGATGAGTTTCATGGAGTCCAGTCCAATCTTCACATCTTCTCTTAACTGTTAGCGTTGTTCAACAACATGGGCTGCTCCCTCCATCTTGAAGCACTGCATCTTCTCTTGACTTTGGTGACACCATAGAAAGTGAACGTGAAGTCGCTCAGTCATGTCCGACTCTTTGCGACCCCGTTGACTGTAGCCTACCAGGCTTCTCCATCCATGGGATTCTCCAGGCAAGAATACTGAAGTGGGTTACCATTTCCTTCTCCAGGGGATCTTTCCCACCCAGGGATCGAACCCAGGTCTCCCTCATTGGAGGCAGACGCTTTACCCTCTGAGCCACCAGGGAAGCCCTGGTAACGCCATACTTCCCTCCTTTTTCTAAGAACCTAATGTGATTTGGCTTCTCCTTTTCACCTTCCTTGACTGATTTCTCTTCTGTTCAGTATCAAGTATTGGACTTTGCAAAGCCTCTCTATTGTATCTTTTTTTTAAGGCTATGTTTTCTTTAGTCCTATAGCTTTAAATACCGTTTGTATATGAAGGGTTCTCCTTTATTATTTAGCATCAATTGTTCCCGTTTTTACATCCTCTCATATCCAACCCATAATAAGCTCTGTCAACCCTGCCCCTAAAATATTTTGAATGCATCCGTTTCTCTCCTCCTTTGTCCATGTCATCATAATCTCTCTGAATTTCATTTTTACTTCCTTAAAATTCATTCTGTGTACAATAGCCAGAGTAATCCTTTAAAATGTAATTCATATGATATCATTTATCTGCTTAAAATTTGCCAGCTGTTTCTCATTGCAGTTAGAATAAGATCTGCATTCTTGTCCCTGGGCATGCCTGCTTTACCCGCCTATTCTCGTCTTGAGCCACTGTATTCTCATTTCTGCCTCAGCAGTACTGCTGTTTCTCCAACATGCCACGTTCATTTTGATGGTAGGACTATTCTCCGTGCCTTGAACACTCTTCCCCTGGATCGCTGTATGGTTGTTCCTTCCTCTCATTAGGATCCCATCTGAAATGTCACCCCCTTCAAAGGGGGCTTCCCTGACTTCCCAAATCAGTAAACAGCCTATCACATTTGCCACTGTCCTATTTTGGTTATCCTCCTAGCACCTGTAACTGTTGTTTATCACTGTGACTTCATTTTTTGTTTATATTGAATAGAGAATTTATATATAAATATAAAATTATACATGTTATATATTTTTATATATAAATGTAAAATATATATAAAATTTATAATATAATAAAAATTTGTTGCTTGGATTTTGGCTCTTCTCAATATCACCTCTTAGTAGAATATAATCTCAAGGAAAGAAGGACTTTGTCAGTCCTAAAAGAGTCCTAAAAACAGCACCTGATACCTAATAGGTATGCCAGAGACATCTGTTGAATAGAAAAATGAGTGAATGGATGAATTGGTATCTACATAACTTTCACATAAATTCTTAGGTACATTTTAGACTGTGCGTGCCCACTCCACCTCCCACCCCCAGCCCCCACTGTCTTAAACCCATGGTTTGAACACCTTGAAGGGTGTCTAATGTCTCTTTGGTTACCGTTGGACTAGTGCATAAAAGATGTGTTTACCACATTTGCAAGGGTAGTAAACTAGGGAAAGATAACTGCTTGGGTGGGTATAAAAAAGAAAGCTAGGATTCAAAATTATTACCTCAGTGCGTATTATATGTCAGTATAATACATTTTTTAAAAGTATTTCTCAGTCTGGGATATTAGATGGGAGCGTCTTGCATTTGCAGTTGAAAGTTAAACTGCACAAACCTATGTCAATTAGAGTAATGAATGTGAAGAACTCGGTGAACTGAGAATTAGGGAATCATAGGTTCCCCAAGAACAAAAGCAGATGTCCCCTATGTCTATCTGTAAGCATAAAAGTTCCTGCATCCTTAAGATCTGTCCTTTTATGGTGAGAACTGCCCTGATGTGATATTTCCAGCCTGGAGCCGTCTCTATCTAGTCTGAACTCCCAGAAGATTTTGCCCTTATCTTTAATGATAACTACTATTTACTGCTGTATTTTAGTGTTTGTGTACATGTCCAAATCTTCCCTCCTCCATTGCAAACTCTTTAGGACGAGGCAATGTGTTTTGTTTTAATTACTGTTTCTAGTGATTTCTTACAAATAGTTGTAAGGCACTCGGTAAATATTTACTTTGTAAGTGAGTAAGTAACAGAGGAAGCTGGGTTATATGAGTATGTGCATTTTTAAAATAATACTATAAGAACATCATCTTTATTGAGAAAAACACTGGGGACATTTTATTTAATATTGATTTTTCTAAGTTTGGGGAAAATGGTAGCTCATTATAGAGGTTTTTATAAGTATTAGAGAAGACTCTTGAGAGTCCTTTGGACTGCAAGGAGATCCAACCAGTCCATTCTGAAGGAGATCAACCCTGGGATTTCTTTGGAAGGAATGATGCTAAAGCTGAAACTCCAGTAGTTTGGCCACCTCATGAGAAGTGTTGACTCACTGGAAAAGACTCTGATGCTGGGAGGGATTGGGGGCAGGAGAAGGGGACGACCGAGGATGAGATGGCTGGATGGCATCACTGATTCGATGGGCGTGAGTTTGAGTGAACTCCGGGAGATGGTGATGGACAGGGAGGCCTGGTGTGCTGCAATTCATGGGGTCCCAAAGAGCCGGACACAACTGAGCAACTGAACTGAACTGACTGATGATGAAATAAAGGGAAAGAAAAGATAATTTGTGACATATGGTACTATTCCAATTGATTTAAAATTTAGGAATTTTAAGATATTTCGCTTAAGAGGTTTAATTGCATCACATCCAGATAGAGAGGAAGGAAGAAGATAGATACCACTATCTAGGATATATTAGGTCAAGCATATTATTTCCCTGTGAAACTAGCCATCTGAACTACTTTATGTATTTTTTAGATCAAATGAAAGTAGTTAAAATTTAAAACAATTTTCTTTGTGCTGATTTTTTTTTTATAACTTGTTAGTTTCCACATTTGGCTCATTTTTATTTAGAGGTGTACTTCAATTGCTTCTTCTTGTTCCAATTTGATTTATAAACCTTAATTTTTTAACCATTAAAAAAATTGAAGTATATTTAATTTACAATGCTTTATTAATTCCAGATGTACAGCAGAGTGATTCAGGTAATTTTCAGTTATGTGTATGTGAGTGAAGTCACTTAGTCGTGTCCGACTCTTTGCGACCCCGTGGACTGTAGCCCACCAGGCTCCTCCATCCATGGGATTAAGTATCTAATATAATAGGTATATACGTATCTATTCTTTTTCATTATAGGTTATTATAAGGCATTGACTGTAATTCCTCAGGCTATACAGTAGGTCCATGTTGTTTTTCTTTTTTTATACATAGCAGTGTGTTAGTGCCAAACTCCTAATTTCTCTCTCCAATCCCCGCATCCCTGGCAGTCCCCTTTGTGTGTTTTCTATGTTTTGAGTCTGTTTCTGTTTTGTAAGTAGTTTCATTTGTATCAATTTTTTAGATTCCACATATAAGTGATATGGTATGACATTTGTCTTTCTCTGTGTGACTTATTCCACTCTGTACTATAATCTTTAGGTCTATCCATGTTGCTGCATATGGCATTATTTCATTCTTTTTATGGCTGAGTAATATTCCATCGTGTATGCCTGTATATATGTGTGTGTGTGTGTGTATACACCAATTCTTCTTTACCAATTCATCTGTTAGGCATTTAGGTTGCTTCCATACCTTGCCTATTGTGAATAGTGTTGCTGTGACCATTGGGGTACATGTATATTTTCAAATTAAGAATATTCTCTGGATATATACCCAGGAGTATAATTATAGGATCATATGTAAATCTTTTTAGTTTTTGAAGGAACCTCCATACTGTTCTTCATAGTGGCTGCACCAATTTGCTTTCATACCAACAGTGTAGGAATTCTTTTCCTATATACCATTTGTAGCATTTATTACTAACAGACTTTAAAATTATGGTGATTCTGACTAATGGACATTGTAGTTTTGATTTTCATTTCTCTAATAATTAGTGATATTGAACATCTTTTCTTGTGCCTGTTGGCTATCTGTATGTTTTATTTGGAGATATATCTATTTAGGTCTTCTGCCCATTTCTTGGCTTGTTTATTTTATATTATTGTTTGTTTATTTTATTTTAAGCTATATGAGCTATTTGTATATTTTGGATATTAACCCCTTGTCCAGTGTACCATTTTCAAATATTTTCTACAGCTTTTGTTGTGTAGAATCTTTCAATTTTAATTGGGTCTCATTTATTTATTTTGTTTTTATTTCCATTACTCTAGGTGGCAGATCCAAAAATTATTGCTGCAATGTATGTCAAAGCACTCTTCGACAACGTATGTCGAAAACTCTGCCGATGTTTTCACCTAGGAGTTTTATAGTATCCAGTCTTACATTTAGGTGCTTAATCCATTTTGAGTTTGTTTTTTAAATATGGTGTTAGAGAATGTTCTAATTCCATTCTTTTACATGTAGCTATCCAGCTTTCCCAACACCACTTGTTGAAGAGACTGTTTTTTTCTCCATTGTATTTTCATGCCTCCTTTGTCACAGATTAATTGACCATAAATGCCTGTGTTTATTTTAGGGCTTTCTATCCTGTTGCATTGGGATATATGTCTCTTTTTTTGCTAGTACCACACAATTTTGATTACTGTAGCTTTGTGATATTGTCTGAAGTTAGGGAGCATGAGTCCTCCAACTCTTTTCTTTCTCAAGATTGCCTTTTGTGTCTCCATACAATTTTTAAATTTTTTTTCTGTTTTAGTTCTGTGAAAAATGTCATTGGTAATTTGAGAGGGATTGCACTGAATCGGTAGATTGCCTTGGGTAGATAGTCATTTTAAAAATATTGATCCTTTCAGTTCAGGAACATGGTAATCCTTCTATCTGTTTGTGTCTTCAGTTTCTTTCATTAGCATCTTACAGTTGGAGTATAGGTCTTTTGTCTCCTTCAGTTTATTCCTAGGTAGTTTGTTCTTTTTGATTCAATGGTAAATGAGATTATTTCATTAATTCATTTTTCTGACATTTTGCTATTAGTATATAGAAATGCAGCAGATTTCATTACATTAATCTTGTGTCAAGCACCTGTATAAAATTTCACTGATGAGCCCTAATAGTTTCCTGGTAATGTCTTCAGGATTTTCTAGGTTTAGCTTTAGCACTATCTCATGTATAAACCAGAGAAGGCAATGGCAACCCACCTCAGTACTCTTGCCTGGAAAATCCCATGGACGGAGGAGCCTGGTAGGCTGCAGTCCATGGGGTCGCTAAGAGTCGGACATGACTGAGCGACTTAACTTTCACTTTTCACTCTCATGCATTGGAGAAAGAAATGGCAGCCCACTCCAGTGTTTTTGCCTGGAGAATCCCAGGGATGCAGGAGCCTGGTGGGCTGCTGTCTCTGGGGTAGCACAGAGTCGGACATGACTGAAGTGACTTAGCAGCAGCAGCAGCATGTATGAACAGTGAGTTTTATTTCTTCTTTTACAATTTCTTCTTTAATTGCTATGGCTTATAAAAGTTATTTTTTTATCTACATATCAGTCTATGTACATCAGATTATAAAATAAATGAAATTCCCACTCTCAGCAAAAAAGAAAACACTTCTTCATTATTGAGAATGCAGTGAAAGTCCCTGCACACTTGAGTTTGTATGTGATGCTTGTAGACTTTAAAGGAAATATTGAAAACTTTCCAGTGAACCGGCAACTAGTGGCCAAAATTTAATTAAAAATTTACATTGACTATATAGTAAGACCAAAATTGACCATAAAGACAAGTAGCCTAATATTAATTTTCTTCTGATTATTTAATACAATGACACAAATTTATTTCACAGTGTAATGTAAAGGATGAGGAAATTACACCTGTATCATAGGGCATCATACTCACTGAAAGCTGGGACTTGATCTTATTCATTATTGTATTCCTAAGGCCTAGCAGTGCCTACACATTCAGTTAACACTCATTACGAAGTGCTCTGTTATATAGGAATTCAGATGCAATGTGGTTACGGAATAGTTTACATTGTCCACCCACTCCCATTCTCAGCTCATTGGCTTTGTTACAACCAGATTGAATCTTTGGTACCCTACTTACAGATTTTGGCAGAGATATTTTGTAGTTGAGAACCATTATTATTTATTTGAACCATTACGATTTATTTATATTATTTGGTTGAAAAGTTATTGAGTATTTGTTATGTTTCTAACACAGAATGATATTAAAAATATATAATATCCAGCTGCTTATAGCCTACACCATAAGTAAAATAAAGTTGAGTTCCTGTTTTTAAATATATTCTTGAAATGGTGACCCTATCTACTTTATTCTTTCTATAACAAGAAAAAGAAAAGCAATCACTTACATCAGGGAAGATGCCTGGCGTGCACAGGTAGGCCCTAGTGTTTGGTTGAACGCAACAGTTTTTAGACCATCAACACTAGGTAAGGACCTTCTGTGATCATGTTAGCTTAGACAAAAAGACAACCACTCTGGTCTTACTTGAACACAGGCAAAGAAAGACATTGGCATTTTGAAGACTAGAATATGACCAAATATCCATCTAGTCAAGGCTATGGTTTTTCCAGTAGTCATGTATGGATGTGAGAGTTGGACTGTGAAGAAAGCTGAGCACCAAAGAACTGATGCTTTTGAACTGTGGTGTTGGAGAAGACTCTTGAGAGTCCCTTGGACTGCAAGGAGATCCAACCAGTCCATTCTGGAGGAGATCAGCCCTGGGATTTCTTTGGAGGGAATGATGCTGAAGCTGAAATTCCAGTACTTTGGCCACCTCATGCGAAGAGTTTACTCATTGGAAAAGACTCTGATGGCTGGGAGGGATTGGAGGCAGGAGGAGAAGGGGAGGACCGAGGATGAGATGGCTGGATGGCATCACTGACTCGATGGACTTGAGTCTGAGTGAACTCTGAGAGTTGGTGATGGACAGGGAGGCCTGGCATGCTGCGATTCATGGGATCGTAGGGAGTCATACACGGCTGAGCGACTGAACTGAACTGAACTGCTTTTGTAAAACCAATCTTAACATTAATCCCACTCTGTTCCTACCTTTTAGATAAGAATTTTAAAGGTACCCAATCATGGAATGACTCCTACTTCCTGATGGCGTCCAATCTAGAACAAAGTTCAGCTTTTTTTAAACTTCCCCCTAAATTGTCTAATGCAGGTCCAGATCCTATAAAGTGTTTCTAGCACACCCTTGCTGAGACATCCTGCCGTTCCCACATTGCGGTGTGTCAATAAACCCAGTTAACCCACATTTGTTCAACAATAGGTATGTTACAGATGGGCTTTGACTAAGATCATCTGACAATATTAAAAGCCTGAAGGTTCTTGAGTGTGTTGAAATTTAAAGTTGCATTTTCTTTTTACATATATGCCAGCGTTTTTCTCAAAGTCTTTGAAGGCAGTAAAATTTGAGATTTAAGCTAGAGAAAACGTGTAGCTCCAAATGTATGCATATTTGTAGTTTGTATGATCAGCCCATACTACTGTCTCAGGGTGTATTTCCATAGACAATTTTTTAAATACTGAACTATCAGTAACACATAACCTATGAAGGGAAGTTCTGAGCACTGTATTGTTTGCAAGATTTTCTGTGAAAGTGTTTGCCATAAATTAGAAGTCAAGTTGGCCTTAGAAAACATCACTACGAACAAAGCTAGTGGAGGTGATGGAATCCCAGTTGAGCTGTTTCAAATCCTGAAAGATGATGCTGTGAAAGTGCTGCACTCAGTCTGCCAGCAAATTTGGAAAACTCGGCAGTGGCCACAGGACTGGAAAAGGTCAGTTTTCATTCCAATTCCAAAGAAAGGCAATGCCAAAGAATGCTTCAATTACCGCACAATTGCACTCATCTCACATGCTAGTAAAGTAATGCTCAAAATCCTCCAAGCCAGGCTTCAGCAATACGTGAACCGTGAACTCCCTGATGTTCAAGCTGGCTTTAGAAAAGGCAGAGGAACCAGAGATCAAATTGCCAACATCCGCTGGATCATGGAAAA